>NW_004624736.1:2858249-2948109 GCF_000247695.1 Heterocephalus glaber
TCTTTATGGATGAGTAGTACTCCATTTTATTACAAAAAAAACCCCACATTTTCTTTATCCAGTCTCCAGTTGATGCACAGGGTCTTGCTCTGTAGTTCAGGCTATCCTTGAGCTCACTGTGTAGCCCAGGACTCAAACTCGTGGCAATCCTCTGCCTCAACCACCCAAGTGCTAGTCTTACATGAGTGCCACCACACCCGGCTGGAGTGATTGTTTTATAGTCAGATCATATTAATTTTTTAAAGCCACCTGATGGCTTTGTATTGCTCTTGAAATAGATTTCAAACTCTTACCCTTTTCTCCAAGGTTGTTCATAATTATCCCAATACTTCTTTGGTTTTATCACCTGACTGATTTGACTTTCTCCTTCTCTTCCCCTACCTTCTTCCCTCTTTTCATTTAAAATATATTTTAAATGAAAAATCTTAATCATATACCTTTATAAGGTACAATGTGATGTTTTGATATATATGTGCAGTGCAGAATAATTAAATCAAACCGTTTAGTGTATCTATTGTCTTACTTAAAATTATTATGGTGAGACATTTTTGTGGAAAGTCATTGTTTGAAATACACAGATCATTATTATTATTACTATTGTGATACTGGAGTTTAGTTCATTATTGTTAACTATAGATACCCTACTGTGCAATAGATCTCAAAACTTATTCCTCTTGTCTATCTGGAACTTTGTTGTCTTTGACCAACAACTTCCTATTCTTTCCCTCTGCCTACCACCACCAGCCTCAGGTAACCATCAGGGTTTGGCTGATCTTTACCCCAATCTGTAAAATACAAGATCAGCAAAAAAACATATAAACAGCTCTGAGCACTACAGGTGACTGGCTCATAAGAGATGGCCAATCCATGTGCACATGAGTGTGCCTGCATTTTATTGGACAGTAGGATACTTTAGAGCAATTAGTTTAGTCCGATGCAGTTCTTTGGGATTACTGAGGTAATCGCTAAGTCCAGAGGAGATTCTCATCTGTTTCGTTTTAGCCAAAGGGGACAATGTAGAGTCTTCCAGAAAATCTGTGGAGTTATTCCATACCTCGTGGACTTGAACACTCAAAGATGCCACCTCAGATGCCTCACTGTTCAAAAAACATTTCAAATGACCAGATACCTAACAAATCTAGTATGTGAAAAGCCCTGTGCCTAACCCCAGAGCTAAGAGTTTTAAAAAATATTAGGGTTGGGTCAGGGGTGCAGCTCAGTAGCAGAGCACTTGCCTAGCATGTGTGAGGCCCTGGGTTCCAACCCTGTACCTCAATAAATAAAGGAAAGAATGCATGCTCCAGCACCATCCCCAAAAGATTCAGATTGATTTTGTCTACTGTAAAGATTCTCTATCTTTAAGATGCATCAGAATCACCTGGAGGACTTATTCAAACGGATTTCTGGGGCCCCAGAGTTTCTGATTCAGTGTTTCTGAGGTTGCACTGAGAATATGCATTTCTGGTGAACTTGCATTACAGATATTGCTAATGCTACCAGTACCTGGACCACGTGTTGAGAACCCTTTGATAAAAGTATGAATGCCCTAACAAAATCAAATCAATATCTCTGAATAAGGATAAATTGTATTAAGTTCCTGAGCAATTTACTTTCCTTCTATAACAGGCATACCACTATCAAAATTATTCATGGGGCTGTTATTCTTCACTAAATTTCTAGATAGTTTATCCATGTTGCACTACGAAGCCTTTCACGGACAATGGCACATCTCCCTTTTGTCATTTGTTATTTAGCAGTGTGGCACCCTAGATGGCACTGTATTCTGGCCACCTGAGCTTTTCCAATTCCTTCCAATTTACATTTGTAAAAATTTTTGTTCAATTGTGGGGTGGGACAAAATAAAGTCCTTATTTTGGATAACTCTTCCCATGAAGAAATGAGGTTAGACCCACTGCCAGTGGCTAAAGGTAAGGAATTCTGGCCCAGGAGTTATCAGCCAGAAGCAAGAATGAGAATGAACCCGGGCTCAAAGATTCTGCAGAACAATTTCAAAAACAACAGGAGTCTGGAGATTATCGCCCCAAATCTTTCTGGAGCATTGGCTCAGGGTAAGCAGGTGAAGTTGGTCATTAACAGAAAGGTGCCTCTGTCGTAGATATAGCTCAGCAGTAGAATGATTGTATAGCATGTGTGGGGTCTTGAGTTTGCCAAAAGGAAAAAAAATCCAAGAAAGCTGACCCTGTTCTCTAGACTATATTGATTGCTCTGACTCATTTATAGGAATTTAAAAAGATCTTTCCTGTTGCTGCCCAGATTCCCTTATGATCAAGATCATCTAGGAGAGGAGTTTCTGTAGTACATGATTGGGCTGAGGCAGGATGGAGACTTGGGATCGAGACTGTTTCTTCTACGTCAATGCAGTGTTGGGAGCGGAGGCTAAAAACAACTCCTTCTGGACCACACGCAGGCTTAAATAGAGGCCTAAAACAAAAGCCCTTCCAAGCACGTGGGTGATGATGAGTAAAGGGTGCAGCTGCAGCAACTAATTAGGCAATAACATATTTAGAAGGAAGGATAGCTTCACTTTGGAGATTTGTAGGACACATGGAAATATACTTAACATTCACAACGTACCAAGACAAAAATAGACATGCTTTCATCACTGAATTGCAAAAAAATTACTTTATGCAAAAATATCCAAAGCTTTCTGTCCCTGTCTAATTTCCCATTCGCCGCTTAGATTTAATCAACATAGAAGCTAATTATGTTTACTCTTAAACTAATCCTGCCTTTGTCTGTGACCCTGAAAAATGACAAAATATGCTCTTGCTACTTTTTCTAGCAAGTAAAAAGGACATCAGAAGGGGAGATGCATGCTCACTGGATGTTTATCTCTTCTGGCTCACCTGGTGTGGGTGAGGGCAGCTGTACTCGATCGGTGCTTGAAGCCAGGAAATGCTCTGCTCACCTCTTCTTCTCCATAACAGAGATTCTTCACTGTGTTCTTCTTTTTTCAAATAAACACTCAGCAGACCAGTCCCTGCTCCATACATGTGGTAGAAAAAGGTCAAGCAGTGTTTTCCGGGAACACCTCGCAGAGGCCTGGACAGGAGGCGTGCTTTCTGTCCATACACCATGTGTGACGCCTCGATGTACATGTAGTAGCCTTGGAAGAATGCAGAGCAAGGACTGTTAAAAAGGACACAAGTCACATTTGTCCTTTCCTAGTGTTCCTGGAAACATGGAAGGCCTAACTGCAGTACTGAGAAAGAGTTTTATAAATCAGGAGGATAGGTATGACCCAAGGAGAACAGTGATACATGAATTAGATTATAAAACAAATTTTTTAAATGTAATGCTTTATAATTGTTTAATAGGAGGTAATTAATGTACACATTTCATCATTAATGTGGTGATTTTCACAGCAGAATTTATGTAATTCCTGAGCAATAGTTTCAAGCTTTCAAATGCTTATCCCTCACCCCCAATCCATATGTTCAAAGCCTAACCCAAAGAGGTGGGGCTGGAGAAAGGTAATTAGGGCAGTGCCCCATAAATGGAATTAATGCCCTCACAATAGAGCCGGGAGACTCCTCGTCTCTTCTTTTTTTTTTTTTTTTGGTACCGGGGATCAAACTCAGGACCTTGCGCTTTCAAGCCGGGTGGCAGTTCCTCGTCTCTTCTGCCATGTGAAGGCAGAAGGACAAGATGACCATCTGTGAAGAAACAGCCCCACTCCCAGACATCAGACTGTTGGCACCTTGCTGTTGGGCTTCCCAGCTTCTGGAACAGCAAGGAATCCCTTTCTGTTGTGTGTAAGCTGCCCAGGCTATGCTATTTGTTGGAGCAGCCCAAATGAACCAAGGCACCCAGACCCAACACCAGAGTGTCCTGTGCCACTCCTCTCACCCTCCACTTCCAGGCTGTCAGGAATTCCTGTTGGTTCTCCCCTCGAAAATGTGTCAAAAGCTGGGAGTGGTGGAGCATGCCTACAATCCCAGTATTCAGAAGGTTGGTGCAGGAGGATGGTGAGTTTGAGGCCATCCTGGGCTATGCAGTGAGTTCAAGTTCAGCCTGGACTACATAATAATATGCTATCTGAAAAAACTAAAAGAGTAAAGAAAGGGAGGAAAAGATGTCCAGAATCCACTCACTTCTTACTGCCTCCACTCATCCAAGCTGCTATCATTTCTCACATGGACTAATATAACAACTTCCCAGTTAGTCTATTCATTCATTCATTCATTCATTCATTTTGGTTTTTTGAGACAGGGTCTTGCTATATAGCCCAGGCTGGCCTCAAACACGTGAGGATCCTCTTGCCTTAGCCTCCCAAGTGCTGGGATTACAGTACCAGCTTGGCTAGTCTGTCACTTCTACTTGTATTCTCCATAATCTAATTTTGTCACAGTATGCATAGTGATCCTTTAAAACAAAAGCTAAATCTTACTACAGCTCAGTTTAAATCTTCCATTGGCTCAGCTATGCAGCTGGGCAATTTGCCACACATTCTCTTACCTCACAGATTCCCATCACCTTCCATTACAACCTTTTTTATTTTTTATTTTCTGGTACTGGGGATCAAACTCAGGTCCCTGCACTTGCAAGGCAGGCAGCGGAACCACTGAGCTAAATCCCCAGCCTATTACTTCCTGCATGCTCTAAGTTGCTTGGCCACACCTAACTCTGGTTTCCTTGGATGTGCTGATACGGAAAAGTTTTAGATAACTTAATAGATTGAATATTAAGGTAATTGTAGAAGCAAAATAAGTAATGGGTTCTTTTAAGATTTGCTTTTCCCATAACTCCTTGTTTAAAGTGAGGATTATCTAACAGGTAACTTCATTAACCTAACAAAGTTACCGAGCCAGGGTGAATTTACAATGTATATGGCCTATCTTGTGTCTGTGACTTGTAAATAGAAACTGGAATTGTATTTATAAATCAAAGACCACTAGGGATGAGATAATGGCTAAAAAGTATACAAAAAGGAAAATGCTAAACAAAGGGGGCGGATACTGACCAGACTGGTTTCTGGTGTTCCAGCGCACTCGCAAGAAGAAATTTTATTATTTTATCCGAATTCTGTGTTTCTGTGTATTTCTTTCTGAGATTTCTGTAACAGTGCCACCTCAGGTTGTTTGCATGTGCTAATCCTGGCCCTTCCCCCCCAGATATCCACAGGTCTTGCTCTCATCTCTCCTTTAGGTCTTTGCTCAGATGTTAACATTTTAGGCCTATTCTGACTATGCTATTTCAATTATTTTTATAGCATTTAATTACCTGTTAGCATACTACATAATTTTCTGATCTTTACTGTTTTTCTGTTTCTTCCTCTAGATTATGCAAACGCAGATTTTCCCTGTTTAGTTCACTGCCATGTCCTAGAAAAGTGTTTGGAACATAGTAGATATTCAGTAAGTATTTGTTGAGCAGATGAGTGAAGGCATTTTCTTTCACAGCTCTAGCCACAAATCAGTTTGAGCAATTCTAGAGTACACAGTTCCAGCAAGTTAGCTCCAAATGTGTGAGGATCTTGGTAATGAGAGAATCATTTGACTCAGATGCTCCATAGCAAAACTAAAACAAATCCACATTTTGATAAAATTAGTCTTATTAAAGCAAATATTCTCAAACTAGTTCCACACTATCTGAGGAGTGTGTGTGTGTGTGTGTGTGTGTCTCTGTGTGTGTTTGAGATAGGATCTTGCTATGAAGCCCAGTCTCACCTCCTGAGTGCTGGCATTACAAGCATGAGCTACCATGCCTGGCGACATGAGGTATTCTTTTAAATGAACACACATAAGATAATTTTTAAACTTCATAGCCTTCATTCTAACACTGCCATGAAAACTGCTACTCAAGAAATGTTTTTAAATGTTCATCAGTAAAAGAAACCCTGTATTTTCTTTTTAATATTTTCTAACTTAAACTAATCTCAGTAGAAACACACATACACATATAAAATCATTATATTATATATATATTCTTAATGTTTAATTTGATTCCTTGGTGTATCACCTAGGGAGTATACATGAAAGAATCATATGCTATCCTAATCTAAGTTGGTGACACAGTGATCAGAAACAATACCTTAATATATGTTTAATTAAAAAAACATTTAATCCAAAAATAATTTTTAAAGCCACAAGAAAAAAATTTAATGAAAAATGTTTTTTGCACCTGGCTTTGGAACTCTGAGAAGGTCCACCCGAGTCCTACATAACAGACTTTAGTTGTAGATAAAACTCAGGTGGAGTGAAAGTCTGAAAGATGTCCACTGAGGGCCTGAAACATAAAGTCTATTCAGAATGAAGAGGAAGCAATGGATTCCTCACGAGTGGCAGATGACTCAAGAACTGTCCTGAGTTTAGTGATGATGGAGGTGATAACACAGGCCTTTGCCAAGGGTCCCAGGTGAGAGGGAAATTCTCAATCACCCCAGGATCATTTAATCGAATTCCTTCCTTCAAGGTACAGTGTTCTAATTAAGCAACCTTGAAAGGGAAAAGAATTCCCGTGGACCATCCTCTTCTGGGCAGGGTGGGTGCTCACTCAATCGGTATGGCCTGCCCAGCGCCCTCCAGCCCATCCCCTGTTCTGCGGGCCATGAACACCTCTACAGGTGGGACTCTGGAAGTCTACTGTGCTTTCAGCTCATGCACCTCTGAGTCTCAGGTGTTAGGCACTAGCTGTTAATTAAGGTTTCCAGTGCTAGTGATCTTTGTGATTAGTACCATGAAATATGAGTGGAAATCCACACCATTTGACCTCTGTAATTGTGCTGCTTTTGGAAGACAGGGCCATGTCCATGAGAATAGAACTCCCTTTCTGGAACACTGGTACCAGTTTAGTTTTCTTAAATAGTCTTGACCTCCCAGACATTGTTTGTTTTGTATTTTAAGGACACATGTATAAGGCAATACCAAATTAGAGCAATGTAGACCAATGCCTTTACCTAAAAATAATTTCAATAAGCCAGGCATGGTGGCATATGCCTAAAACCCTCACTACTTGGGAGGCTGAGGCAGGAGAATCACAAGTTCAAACCCAGCCAGGGCAACTTAGCAAGATCCTGTCTCAAAATAGAAAAAAAAAATGTAAACAGAAAGTCTGGAGATGTAGCTCAGTGTTCCCTGGGTTCAATCCTCAGTATCCCCACCCCACCCCCCCAAAAAATAAAACAAAAGAAAAAACCCCCCAAAACGCAAAAACCAAAAGAACCCACAAATTTGCCAACTGATCAAAATTTCCTCCTTTTATCCCCAAACCAATTATTCCTCTTCATTACACTTTTTTTCTTGACTTGCTTATGAGACTTCCTCTCCCAAGAAAAGATCAGAGCCTTGAGAGAGGGCTAGTCTGACTCACATATGTTTGGAAAGCAGAAAAAAGCCCTGGATGTTAACAAGTTTTGCCACAAAACCTGTGGCTGTTTTGCCACAGCCTCAAGCACTGTCTGTTTCTGCAAACAAAAGCTCTGGACAGGAGCCAGGAAGCCCTAACACTGACGCTTTGGACCAGCTCTTGTGTTTCTGTACAAGAAGAAGTCCAGTTTGTGGAAGAGATGATCAACTGGAGAAAACAAATTGCTTTCCCTGTGTGGGTCACTGTTTAACATTCAAGATGGGGTTCCAGTGGATCTGCTGGGAGATCAGAGTACCACCTGCTTTTTTTCCCCCTTCATTTCTTTTTTCTTTTTTTGGTACCAGGGATTGAACTTGGGTCCTTGTGCTTGCGCAGCAGGTGGCGAAACCACTGAACTAAATCCCCGCCCCCATCTGCTTTTTGCATCACTCTATGATATGTGGAGACACACATATGCACACCGGGTCCATAATCCTGAACTACAAAGCAGCTGTCCCTCAGCTCCAGGCTGCCCTTTTCAGGGCCAGGAGTCCCAGGGGCTCAGTGAAGAGGTCATGTGGAAGGAACAGCTAGCTGCACTCAATAAGCTGGAAGAGAATGCCTAAAAATCAGGGGGAAAAGACATCCACCCTTTGGCTAGAACAATTGCTCAAAGTGTCTCTCCAAAATGATTCTTTACTTTTAAATGATTTTAAAAGCTTGTCATAAATGAGTATGGAACTCCAGTTTTGTAAAATGATAAATTCTGGAGACAGATGGTAGTCATTGTTGTACAATGATGTGACTGAACTTAGTGCCACTGAATTATACATTTAAAAGCGGTTCAAAGGGTAAGTTTTATGTTATGCATATTTTACCACAATTTTTTTTTTAAAAAGCTCATCCTGCAAAGCCTTCTCTGTATAAGTGGGATCTGACAATATCAGAAACTAGCATGATAAGATTAGTTATGGAAAGATTGAAGCCATTGGAGATTTTGATGATCTACAGCTAGTTTTATGGCTTCAGGCTAGTTTGGTAGCAGTGCTACACGTCTGGATGTCAACAACCAAACTTATTAAAAGATAACTGGAGCCAGACCTGGTGGTGCAAGCCTGTAATCTCAGCACTCTAGGAGGCTGACGAAGAAGGATCTCAAGTTTGAGTGCAGCCTGGAAAACTTAGTGACTTATGAGATCCTGTCTCAAAATAAATAAAAAGTGGGCTGATGGGCCGGGGATTTTTTAGCTCAGTGGTTCCACTGCCTGCCTTGCAAGCACAAGGTCCCAAGTTCAGTCCCCAGTACCAAAAAAATAAAAGTAAAATTAAAAAAAAGTGGGCTGAGAATGCAGCTCAGTCTAAAGGCCCTGGATTCAACCCCTAGTACTAGTTGTTGTGGGTTGAGGTACAAAAGTCAAGAACTTGAGAAAGACTGCTGTTAAATTCAGTTATATATACATATATAAAACCCCAAATACCTTGTTTTCATTTTGTCTTTTCTAAAGCACAATTTCACAAATACATTTCACTTTTTGATATTTTAATGTATTACTATTTCACACAAGAAGGGAGTATTCTTGGAAATGAGGAAGAGTCCTACCTTCAGTTAGTATTGTGTGGAATGAAAATTTAATTACCAGAAATAATGAAGATTTATTGAATCTCTAAGAGTGCCCCCCCCGCCCCGAGAAAAAAGAAAAAAAAGAAAAGAAAAAAGTGATGGTGTCTCTTTTTCTGGACTTGTTTCCAAAAAAACAATGCAGAGCTACTTTTCTGGGAGGTAGCAGAATGGGGGAGGGAGGCTTCAATGTCAGTCTGTTCCCTAGAGGACTTAGTGGACAAGGAACTAGAGAGTCGAAGGTAGTTTTTCACTAATCTGGGTAGTTGTCTGTTGATTTATCCATTCCATTATCACTTGGCTACAAAATCCCTATAAGCACCAGGTCTACTAAAATGTTCACAAAGAATTCTGGCAACATGGCATCATATAAATGCAAATAAAATGACTATTCCCAATAAAACTTTGGGAGATTTGTTAAGAGTTGCTTTTACTGTCTCATAAAGAAGAAGCATCTGTGTCAGGAAACTTTCTGGTTCTGCAGGGTAGAGTTGCTCCAGCAGATGGTGGCAAGAAATAGATAAATTCTGAGAAGTTCACCCAAATTTGATACAAGTCACTAGCCATCTGTCACGAAAGCCTTTATTCTTTTGGTAGGAGTCACATGATAGGGCTAGGTTTTTTTAGTTTGTTTTTGTTGTTACTTTACTAAAATGACTAGTACTACAAGTCTTTCCCAAGTTTAGTCATACAAGTATGACTTGCAGGAATTTTTTGTCTTCCCATATACTACCTGTATTCATTTACTGTTTTATTTAAATACCTTCCACTTTCATTGCTTTAATACTGTTCAAATAGGAAACTTCATACATAAAAACCAAAAACTAGCCATAAGTCTATGAAATAATGGTGTTTTTTTTTTTTATTTTTGGTACTGGGGATCAAACTCGGGTCCTTGTGCTTGCGGGACAGGTGGCGGAACCACTGAACTAAATCCCCAGCCCAAAATAATGGTTTTGATGTATTGGTTATATACACTTTTTATACCTGGGTATTTCTGGCAAATGAAAAAAAATGTATGCTTTTGAATTACCTGATGGTAGATGTAAAGCAATTTGGGAAACATTGCCTTAAGGCTTCTATCAAACCTTCTAATTTCTACTAATTTTACTAGTATTCACAGGCTGTGGTTTTCTATTTTTTAGAAATGCAAATAACATAAAACATTGAGTCCAGGAAATTATTTCAGAGATAAACATCAAATTTTATAGAAGAATCAATAATTATAAAAATAATAATACTGTTCATTTATTATCAAGCCTTTTTACAAATATAATCTCTTTTTTTTTTTTGGTACTGGGGATCAAACTCGGGTCCTTGCACTTGTGAGGCAGGCGCTGGAACCACTGAGCTAAATCCTATAATCTCAATTAATCATCTCAGGAACCCTAAGAGATTAGCAGAGAATGGATTATTATCATTTTACATATGAGGAAACTGAGGCTCAGAGAGGTTATGTAACCACATCCCAATTTCTTTGTCAGCAATGGATAGAGGCAACTTACTGTTTATTGTTTGGTCTTTCTGCTGGACTACAGCATACCACCCTAGACTTTGGAAAGGTTTATGACATTGTCCATTAGTAAGTTAGGAACTCTACCTTGGAATTGTATACACGATGATGTATTGATTGAAATAGACACATAATATTCTGACAAACTTATAATAGGGTTTTTCTGAGCATCTCTTTCTATTTGATGGGTCTATATTGACTGACCATCTAATGCAGTTATCTGTAAAACAGCTTTGTATGTCTCTCCTCTTTTCTCCCCCTCTCTCTGTATGTGTTCTTCCAAGTAGAGATTAACAGATTTTAAGGATGGAAAGTTAAAAGGTAGAATGCACCCTAGGAGTACAGGTACATCCTTTGAATGTTCCAGAATGCATTACATGAATTCAGAAAGGACCTTGTGGCTACCAACACCAGATACCTGCAGACATCAGGGAGAAAGATATTGTGTTGTGGGTTCAGAGTTTGAGTCTATTACTTTACTAATGTATATATAACTTCTGGCATTTTGTATAATGTCATTACTTTACAGCCTAAACTTGAAGAGAGGCATAGAAAAGCTTGTTAGGACTAAATGCAATAAATCAGCAATGTAGGCAGTAGGAAATCTCCTTTTTAGGTGTAATTTCATTATTATTTAAATTAAATTGTACATCTGATCACTGGAAAGCTGCTGCTGCTGTATTCTTATATGTGTGTGTGTGTGTGTGTGTGTGTGTGTGTGTATGTTTATTTATTGTGGTACTGGTGATTGAATCCAGAGCTTCACACTGAGGTATGTCTCCAGCCCTTTGTAAATTTTTTATGTTGAGACAGGATCTTGTTAAGTTGATAAATTGCTTAGGCTGGGCTTGAACCTGTGATCCTCCAGCCTCAGCCTCCTAGAGGTGTGTTTTACCACAACCAGCATCCTCAAGTTTCTTATTGTACTTCAGGATCCAAGCCGATAATTATTAAAACTTCCCTGGATGGATTTCAGTAATAGTCAAAATGTGTGTGATACCTTAGCTGATCTACAAACATCCTAAAAAAGCATTCCCAGCATCCTAAAAGAAAGTTATGAACTGTTGTAAATTTGAGTCAATTAAAAATTTCTTATTTCAGAATATATTCCTGTTAAAGAGAAATTTCAGTGACATTCATCTAAACAACATTACATTTATTATATACAAGTAAATCACTTTTTAGAAAAATACCAAGTGACTATCAAAGTGGTTTCTGTAGTAACTGAATAAAAGGAATATGTGCAGCACTCTAGCACCCTGATAGTTGACAAGGATTGTTTGCTTAACCAAACTGTTGTCAGACTCTTAAACCTAGACCTATCTGTGTACTTTGTTATAAAATCCAATTTATCAAGCACCCTGCTAATTTAACAGAAATCTCCTCACCCCCAACACTTGTTGTCTGATCACGCTTGACATGTGATCAGGCTCCCATTCCCCACCACTCCCCAGGTAACCTCTGATCACCCTGGCTTGTCTTCAGCAAGAATCCTCCAAGTCAGTTTAGCCAGAATCCCCTTACCCCTGATGTTACCTTTTACTTATTTTTTATGTACTGACCCTCACTTGGCTCTTTGATTCTAATTCCCACTTGCCCATGCAGTGTTCAAAGATGAGCCCAATCTCTCCCCTCCACTGCATAAGCCCTTCATAGTTGTGATGGTTTTGAATAAAGTCTGTATTACTATCCTTTGATTAGTATCATAGAATAATTTTTTTCTTTAACATGATTGCTCCCTAATATTTATTATTCAAGACAGAGAGTTATAAATGGAAGGAAGTAGAAAATGAATATAGTCAATCAGCCAGTGTGTAGCCAAAGGCTTATAAATCTTACTGCTCTCCTCCTACTACCCCTTGCCAGAGAACAAAACACCATATAATACCATAATCTCAGACACAGCAAGAGCTTGGGTAGAACAAGAAAGTATCAACAAAAGAATACAGTTATAAAAGGCCAGAAACACTAAGATTTCATTCTAAACATTGGTTGGCTTGTAGTACAAAAGAAAAGAGCAAATGCCTTCAAATTTTAAGTAAATTGATTATGTTGTTAAATAAATGATTCTACAGAGTGAGATATCAGAGACACCTCCTTCTGGCTCTATTGAGTTACTGGTAGCGGATTGTTATGGTTTGTATCTAGATATCCCCTGAAAGCTCTTGTGCTCATAGCTGGGGCTTTTCAGAGGGGGCTGGATTTAGGGTGTGTGATACTAGGATTAAGGGTGTGTGATAACTAAATTGGTTTAGCATAGATCTGGGTGTGGATGATGGAAGTCCTACCATGGGTGTGGGTGGCACCATCCAAAAGGCTTGTAGCCTGGATGGGACAAAGGGCAGAGGGAGGCTTGCTGCTGCTTTGCTACTTCTGCCATGAACTATTTCTCCTCCATGCCATCATGCCTCCAAGCCAGCCAGTTATAGACTGAAACCTCTACAAATGGTGAGCCAAAATAAACCTTTCCTCCTTTAAGTTGTGAATGTTGGGTATTTTGTCTTAGAAATGGAAAAAGTAATTAAGACACAGATTTACAGTCTGCTGAGAACACTGAAAAAAACAAGTGGATAATTTTGGAGGGAGAAGAGATTCTTGAATTGAACCTGTCAGAGAGTTTCCCAAGCAGCAAGGTCTTGAGGGACCAACATCCCCCAAAAACCAAAAGTCAATGAATGAGCTTGACATTCTTTGAGCTACTTTTCCCTTTGAGGCATTTCCCTACTAAGTTAAAGGATAAGTGGAGGGCAGATGCTAAGTGACAGAGAAACCAACTCACTGTGTGAAGGCAACAACAATTGGAGTTCAATATTGCCAAAGTCTTGGAGGGCCAGGTTTTATGAGAAAAGAGAGTAACAAAAGAAAAGAGCCCATCACTTGGCAATCTTCCCTCAAGCCATTTCCCAATTATTTTTTCTTCCCTACACTGGGGATTGAACCTAGGAAACACTGAGCTATACACCTCTCTAATATTTTTTATTTTGACACAGGGTCCCCCTAAGTTGCCTAGGCTGGCCTTGAACTTACGATCCTCTTGGCTCAGCTTCCTGAGTAGCTGGAATTACAAACAGGCACTACTATACCTGGCAATTTACCAGTTCTTAACTTGCAAAGAACAAGAGGCAAGAAGTCAAATGCAGAACCAAGTAGAATTTTAACACTCTCACCACTTAAAGAGACAAAACTAAAGTTTAGGACATACAAGGGAGGGCAGCTCCTCACTAACCTTCAGGTTATTATTATTATTATTTTTTTTTTTTGAGAATACACCTGGAACCAGAGGTAGATCCAGCAAAACAAAATTACAGCCCCACTCCAAGATGGCTCAGTTATGACTGGACTAAGAGGACTACTCTACTCTAGTCATCTCTTAGAAAATAGGTTGAATCCTCTCTGGAGAAATTTTGTAATTTTTCATTTCCGATGTCCAGTATTCAATCAAATTTACCAGACATTATAAAAAACAGGTAAAGCTTGTATCTAGAAACAGACAAATTCCATATGTGTGAAGCAGGTAACCCATATATAGTTACTGAACAAGAACTATAAAATAACTGTGATTGTTAATTTATCTGTTTTATGAATTTCATTTGTTTCCAATTCTGGGATTCCATCATATCCCTCAGCTCCTCTATTTTTTTATCTGTGTCTGCTCTAGAGTTATTAATCATGTTTTTCACTATGGACACAATCTCTGTTGTTGTTTGAGAAATAATTTCTGATTTTATTTTTTCTAGATCCTCTTTTGTTGCCAGTTCAGGGAGTCCAGGTGGTTGAGTATCAGATTGTTCCATCTTGTTGCCCCTTGAGGTTGCCTTAGGTGATCTAGAAGTCTGGTTCTGAGTCTTGTTCACATGTCTTCTTACTTCAACAGATGCAGCCTGGTGCACCTCTGTTGAGGTGACTTTTTGCTCACCCAGTGGTCTTCAATTTTCAGCAAGCCACCAAGAGGCCTTTTCTCTGCTGGTGAGTACTGTGCCAATTCCTGGGTTCAGAATGGTGGCCTTCTGGATCCCTGTGCTGCCCTGTTGTCCTGGCAAGGTTCTGGCTGGGGCCTGTGCACACTTGGGATGATGTCTGGGCTTGCCTCTGGCTGGGGCCTGTCCCCCTGCATAGCTGTTGTCTGAGTGGGCTTCTGGCTGGGGTATGCACACGTTTACCAATGGTATATGGGTGGGTCTCTGGCTGTTGCTTGCCCACCTGCATAGCTCTTTTCCAGGTGGGCCTTTGTCTGGGGCCTGTGGGCCCAAGCTGCTAGTGTCTGGGTGGGGCCCTGGCTGGGACCTGCCCACACTCACAGCTCTGGTCCACTCAGGCTTCTTGCTGGAATCTGTGTGCACTTACAGATGGAATCTGGGCAGGCCTCTTATTCTTAATTTAATAATATGAACTTTTAATAATGTATTCAAGAAAATAAATAATATATCAACATCATTCTGTTACCTGAGCATGGCAACTTGAGTAAGAAATGCCCAACTAAATTAGATCAGCATAGTTCTGGGGGTGGCTGAAGGGATTTACTGAAGACAGAAGTCCCACCCTGGGTGTGAGTGACAGCAACAAATAGGCTTGTTGCCTGAATGGAATAAAAGAGAAATGAAGAAGGAAGGCTCCCTTCTGTTTCTTTGGAGGAGCTCCAGTCTTCACCTTCACCTTGGACGCTGTCTCCTCTTGGCTTCCAGTACAGACCCTTCAGCCTCCAGCACAGACCCTTCAGCCTTTCAGTGCAGATCCTTCAGCCTCCTGATACAGACTTTCCCAGGACACTACACTGAGTTCCAGGCCTTCAACTGGATCTTTCAGATCTCCAGTGTGTAGACAGGCCTTTTATACTCTTCTCCACTTGACTCTGTGGGTGACCATTGTAAGACAATCTTGTAAATTTTTATATATCTGTAAATTTGAATTAAATCTGTTTCTCTAGTAAGCACTGATTGACACAATCAGTAAGCCAAAAATTAGTTGAAAATTATATTGCACTACCTATCTATTAAATGGCTAAAGTTAAAAAGATTGACAATACCAAATGTTGACAAGAATGCAAAGTGGTCTGTACTCACACATGTCACTGATGGCGGAAAAAACCAGGCCCACCACTTTAAAAAGAGATTATAAAATGTGGAATTTCACCAAAGAACTCAAACTTCTCAAAAAACAAACATATGGGGTGAGTACAGGGTACAGAACTTTTAGAATCGTGGAGTAAGAATCTCTGAAAACCTGTTCCTCCAACAAGAATACTGGCAAAAAGTGTCAAAATCAACTTTTTCAGAACTCTGGGAATTAACTAAAAGCGTGCAGTAATCCAAGAGTGCTTGTTCAAGAAAAATGATTGAATCTTGGTAAGAACAGTTACCTTTGCCCTAATCCAATCCCCATGTCTCCTACTCTGTAAAGGACTTAAAAAGTAAGAGTTCTACAACTAAGGTGTCTGTACAGAGCAGTGCAGGTATGGAGCTTCCCAAAAGTCCATTCCTGGATGACTGGTATCATTTGGTCTGTTTGGCAGCTAACTGAAGAGCACCATTCCCAAGGCTTGTCTTTATTTAACCTGAGATCATGTATTGATTCTGACAGACACACACAATGACCTGACATACTTATAGTGTGGCTTTTCCCAGCTTTTCTTTTTATTTAACGGGCCTATATTGATTGACCATCTGATGTAACTGTCTATAAAAGAGCTTAGATGTCCCCAGGGTCAAGTAACCATTTGAACATGGTAGTAGCCAAGTCAAGGGTGAATCTTTGTATGGATTCTTCTCTCCTGTTTTCCAGCCTCTATCACGCACCCTGTTCTTTGGAGTCCTATCTCCAAACATACTACCAGAAGACAGATTTACAATTTAGATACCATTGTTTGAGAATCCTGGTTGATAGTATCCTACATGCACCAGCCAAGGATAATCACTTAGAGTTCTTGAAAGCTGCCTCACTGCGAAATGGTCCCATGCCTCACAACTGCTGTTCCTTTATCCCAACATGTTTCCTCATTCCCTACCATTCCTGATGAAGTCCAACTCCCAAGGACAGCCAGCTAGCTGTCCTTTGGTGTGGTTCCATTACTTCTATAACTTAACCCTTACTTTACTGGTTATGATTCTGAGCATTTGCGCATGGTTTGGCTTATAATGTATAATAGGTTCTCAGGACATGTAGGATCAATCAAGATCTCAGGGACTCTGGACTGTGTAACAATTATGATTATTCTCAGTTCTAAGATGTTTGATTCTTATATACATGTAATTCTGATATTGGTGGCTTTAACAAATGTTTGTTTTATTTTATTTTATTGTCTTTTTGGTTTTTTGTTTTTTGAGACAGGGTGTCACTATGTAGTTTAGGCCTAGTATCCCAGGCTGACCTGAAACTTACAGCAATTGTCCTGTCTCAGCCTCCCAAGTGCTGGGGTTACAAGTGTGTGCCACCACACCTGGCCCTTAAATGTTTGTTTGCTTCTCCTTTTATTTTTGAATGAGTAGCACTTGTCACCTTATTATCTGAGAACCAAACACATCAACCTATAGAACTCACACCATTAGAGGCCAGGACAAGAGGAAGCCACTCTTCTGTGTGTTTAGGCTATGCAATGGTGTATTGGGCTGTAGTTCTGAAATTAAACTTGCAATATTAGTATACAGACATTAGAAATAGTTCAGAAAAAAATATAGATTTTGCTGAATGAATTTCTAGTGATGTCCAAAAATCCTACTGGTTTGAATATAACATTTCAGAGATTAGTCCCATCCTCCAAATTTTGGTGTGAAGGATGTTAGGGTGATTTTTTATGCTGCTATTTGAAACATTGTGATATTCACATACAGGGTGCCACAGCTATTCCAGGTTAGGGCTATTAGTATCATGGAGTCTGGGAGTCTGATAGGCACTGTGTATAGGCAATGGCCAGTAGAATCAAAAAACACTGAAATTCAGTCTATGGGTAAGGACTGTGCACTGGAAGGGCATTCTCTGAAGTTCTGCTTCCTCATCTGAAAAATAGTACCTTCCATTGACTTGAGAAGTTGTGGTACGGATGTAAAGATTCCAAGCACAGTGCCTACAAAGAGTAAATGTTCAGTAAATGATCACTAGCTTTATTATTTCCCCTATTAAAATGGATATTGAAACAATTTTCGTACTGGGGATTGAACTCACTGAGCTACATCCTCATCCTTTTACATTTTTTATTTTGAGAAAGGTCTTACTAAGTCACTAAATTGCTCTGACTGGATTTGGCTTTGTGATCCTCTTGCCTCAGCTTTCCAGACTGTTGGAATAATAGGTACATACCAACATGCCCAGGTTACTAAAGTAATTTAAAGAATAAAAATGAAATACCTTCACCTCAGTGCTATATATCCTGTAGTTACTTTGGGCCTAGCATAGCAAATGTATTTTCTCATTTGCATTGCTGTGCATGGGAATACAAAGATATAACCTGCAAAAAATTTATTTAGTAGAAAACTAGAAGGTACTTTGAGAACCTTTTGGAAATTTGTATTGAAACAGGTGAAATAAAGAATGAAGAAGCAGATAGACTGTAGAAGTAATTAACTTCTAAACAAGTCAGCGTTCTCTATGCTGTGCACCAAAGAATTTCATTTAACGCATCAAATATTCACTCTAAATATTGAATACGCTAAGAAGTTTTCGCGTTCAGTTTTTGCTATAAAGTTTCACTCTAGTCAACTGAAACATTCTTTATGTTTTCAAAGAGAAAAAGCAAACATAACCACATCATTTTCTTTAAACATAGACCACTTTACTTAACACATGTCCCCATAACCCAGGAATAATTTAAATAAAGGAGGAGAATTATGAGTAATTTTATATGCATTGAATGTATTTGTTAGATTTTCATATATATTGAGTATATGGCGAAGAGGTAGAATGTGGTGTACAGATCAAACAATTCAGACAATAAAGTTACTGTATTTTATTTCATTTTTTTGGGTGCTGGGGATCAAACCCAAGGCCTATGTGCATACTAGGCAAGCCTTCTACCACAGAGCTACCTCCCCACACTGGACAATAAGTTATTTTAGTATAAAGACATAAAGGCCAGGCTACAGGCTAGATGGTAACTATTTAAGTTAAAAGTTAAGTTACCCCATCATTTAGTGTCCACCCCATTTCTGGAAGAAAGTCTGTTATGGGTTGAATTGTGTCTCTCCAAAATACATGTTCTGAGGTCTTAGCCCCAGTACCTCAAAATATGACTGTATTTGGAGGTAGGGCCTTTAACAAGGTAATTAAGTTAACATGAGGTTGTGAGGGTGGGCTCTAACTCAATATGACTGGTGTCACAAGAAAGGACATCAGGGATGTGCTGGTACAGAGGAATGACCAGGTATAGACACAGCAAGAAGACAGTGCTCTGCAAGCCTAAGAGAGAACCCAGGAGAAACCAACCCTGCCAATACCTTGAACCCACAAAACTCTCTGATGTTAAGTAAATAGGTAAGTAGCTGTAATTATTCTCATTTTCTAGATGATGAAACAGACATGGAGATTTGAATTTCTCAATGTCTCATATTAAGTGAGTGGGGAAATTTGGGTCACCCTAACTCCAAAGTCCCTGGGTCTGTTTTAACTCTGGCCTGATGTTCGTCTCTGCCCTTTTCAGGGATTTCTTCTCTCTATTATTTATTAGTTTTCCTCTGTCTTCCCTCCTGTCAAGGCATTCCATGGACTCTGTTACCTAAAGTAGTCTTTTGTAGTAATTTTGTAGTAACATGGTTATCTACTATCAACTCTCTCCCAGGAAAAATGCCCATCCATGCAATGTCTTGATTAAAATGGACTTTAGCTAAAACTGATTTATCACTGACTTATTCTTTTGTAATGAAAAAAAGATACCTTGCCACAATTCCTTTTTCTAGTGGTCTTGCTAAATAAATGGTTATTCTTTTATGTGTCAGGGAATGCTTATGGATAGATACAAGACTGCCTGATTGATTCATTTCATAGGCACTTTTGAGTGCCCTCATGTATAAGGCACAATACTGAGTCCTGTTGGAATTTAAAAGTGAATTTTATTCTACCCTGCCTTCAAGATGTTGCCAAATAAGAATAGGTAAAATTCAATTTTCTTATTTTTGCTAGAGTTATCTCTTTCCATTAGATTTAGTGTTGATAGTCCATTAGACTACAGCTGCTACAGGTTTCTTATTACCATGATAAGAGACTCTGCCTATGATTGAAGCCAATTCAGAAAAACCAGTACAGATTGGCAGAGGGAGAAAGAAACTGTTCATGACATATTTTTATCTCTTGCATCAACCTATGCCCACTGCTAACCTCTGTTATTAAGTCTAATATGATTCCCTTCCCACTTAAGTCAGGTTGAGTTCTGTTTTCTGTTGTAAGCTCTCAAAATGGTCATAACATAGAGAAATCTTTCTTTTTTTATTGTTTTAACTTCCCATTATCTTCACAGATCTAGTCTCAAGGATTCTTAGAATTTTCTACTCAAAGCTGAAAGTGGGCATCTGGTCTACCACTGGGCCAGTGTTGAATCTCTTCCCCAGCATCCTTTACTGAAGCGATAACATTCCACAATCTGCTGAGGCAGTGAGAAGACAAGCGAGGTCACCATAGGATGAGGCTGCATTAATAGTGCATTAATATCTGAGACCAAACGAATACTCACCAGAAAGGTAACTGCAACCAAATGCTCTTCAAAGAACCCAAGCTAAAACTTTCAGGAGGAATCCAGGAATCCAAGAACCTCTGTAGTGCAAGCACCAAGGGGGAAAAGAGTGGTCACAGAAGGTCAACCAGAAATGGTTAAGACGCAGAGGTTCCCAGAGTTTAGCTGTCTGTTATAACAAAGGACAGTCAATAGCCAAGAGAGAATTTAAAAGAGCATCAAATATTTTTAAAGTTCTTTTAATTCTCCCTTATCTGCCCAGACTAAAGTATTATGAAGGTGAAGGGCAGGGGAGAGGTGAAAAAGAAAGAATGGATAGTTCTCCTTTTATCATCCTTAGCCCAAGCTGAAGTAAAGAAAGAATATTTGATTGCATAACAAATAGAAGTTTTGATTTGGATCAGACTCCTTAATGTACCTGAATGTGGGACTGTTCTAATATCTCAACAGAATTGGGAAGCTAAGAGATTTGCCAAGAGGTGATGAATCCTGAGAATAAGTGTAAAGAGAGAGATGGAAAGAAAAAATAAATCTATTTGTGATTGAACCCTACCAAGTTTAGCCATTCCACAAACAGGTTATATATACCATAGTCTTATCTAAAGGTAGACCATAAGATATAGCACAATGTAATTCATCTTCATATTTACTCTCATAATGGTTCTTCTGTGAGGATCCTTGAAGAAATATCTCTATGAGTTTAGTATCAAGGGCATACTAAATATTGGATTAAATAGTGTGCTTTGATCCAACCAATAAACCAAATGAACGAAGGGGGCCAGTGAGAAAGATCCACACAATATGGCATGTTTATCATTGACATTGTTTGTACGTGCTAATATATGGTGATGATAATAAGACCAACTTTTAGTCTCCTCTGTTGTAGCTTATACATTTTCTACAGAATCCACTCCCTGATTGCCTACACTCCAGGCACACTGGTCCCTTTGTTTTTATCTTAAGAATGCCATGAATCATGTTTCACAGATGAATTTTCCATCTTTGATTTAGCTGTAGAAAGCTTGGAATTTGACTTGTATGCCTCCTCTCCTGTTTGCCAGTACATTCTGTATATTAGTAGAATATAATGCCTCATCCCTGAATCCAATTTAGATAACCATTTTGTTCTACTTTTGTCCTTTTCTGCCTTGTTTTTAATCTTATTTCTAGGGTTTGCATGCCTATCTTTGTAAGTCTTTCAGAGCTTCTTTGCAGCCATATTGCTAAAAACAGAAAGGATGCTTTTCAATTCACCTAGTCAATTATCCTACGTGAGTAGAATAACATGTGTGGCACATTCTAAACACAAGACATAAATTTACACATTTCAAAATGTACCAAACAATCTAGGATGCTACTTTGGGAGGTTTCCTTAATAAACGACACCATGTGGCATAACTCACCTACCCCAGTAGTGTGATCTCCCTTTGGTCCTGTGTAGGAAGTGGGAGTTTCTCCTCGCCTCCTGTGCCAGCTGCTCCGGTTTCTCTTCTCCTGAGTAAAGGCACATTCATCTTGATCAAAAGTGCATTGTCCAGGTGGAGGTGGGAGGCTCTCTGCAAGGAAACAGCAGGTGTTGCAATTGCTGAGATACTTTCAATGAATGTGCATCCCACACTCCCTGGTAGTCTGCTCCACATGTCTGAGTGTTGTCTGGCCACATGTGATGATGGAGAGGCAGCCCCCTCCGGCAGCGCAGCCCACATACCCCACCGTCACTTCTCTAGCTACAATCTGTGGCCCACCATGGCTCCTGCTATAGGGATAGAGAACAATCAAAAATCTAGATTTAATATTGGCATTCTGTGAGAAAGACACTTCCCATCTTGTAAAGGTATTTGTGAGAATTAGCTTGCAAAACTCTGAAAACT
Organism: Heterocephalus glaber; assembly: GCF_000247695.1. The sequence continues at coordinate 2,880,212 of NW_004624736.1, forward strand.
GGAGGTCTATTGCCTTTATGAAAATATGAAAAAAATCAAATTGCTTAATGCAGGCAGGAGCTGTCTTCAGAAATCTGGGATGAGTGAAGGACATCCTCATAGCATTTCTATACCTGCTTTGGAGGGGAAGGAGACATGTGAGAGAATCAAACAGACTTCTGGAAAAATAGCTGTGTACAGCAAGCGACTTCATTTCTCTGAACCTCAGTATTCTTATGTGTAATATGGGAACATTAATCCAGTTTGTGAGGGTTAAATGAGATGATGGATATAAAGTATTTAAACCCAAAGTTCTTAGAAATTATTTGCAAGACAAATATTAGGAATTGTTATTTTGCTACCTAGAGTGTTATTTTCCATTTTCAAAGAGAAATATTTGTCTTTGAATGCTCTTTAATAATTTGGTAATTATTTGTACTAAAGAATAAATTTTAAAAATTATTATTCCTTGGGATCTTTCAATATTTTCCCTTTCAAAGTGATATGTCTTTGTTTTGTTTTGTTTTGTTTGGTACCGGGGATCGAACTCTGGTCCTTGTGCTTGCAAGGCAGGCGACAGAACCACTGGGCTAAATCCCTGGCCTTTTAAATTTACTTTGTTTTGTTTTGTTTTGTTTTGTCAAAGTGATATGTCACAAAGCTGAGCTTTAAATTAGCACTCTGCTTCCTTCCATTTCATTTAAAGAAAGTAAGATCCTGACACTGATTTCCTGATGCTTTTGTTACTTTGACTAAATCTGAATCTTCCCAACCCAGTTAGCTTCTACTAAAAGGGATTTCATTTTCAAATATTAATATATTTCTTTTTTTTTTTTGGTACCGGAGATCGAACTCGGGACCTTACACTTGTGAGGCAGACGGTAGAACCACTGAGCTAAATCCCTGGGCTATATTAATATATTTCTGAGAAAGCAGGTTGTTGATATTCTTTCTCAAATTGTACAGGGGAAAATATATGTTGTATCATGGCAAGGGGACACCAGTTATTTAATGTACTCCATTAAACAGAACATCCTTTAAAAAATTACTATTCCTAGAAGAGTGCTCCCCACAACTTACTGGGGACTTCAAACTGTCTTTTAATTAGATAAATATGGATATTACTCTCCTGTACTACACTGACACCACAATTCTCTATTTTTAAAGAAATAGATATTCCACAATTTAGGATGCAACATAATTAGTAGATTAAGCTCAGTGATCTAGGTTGAGGTATATACCATTTTGTCATAGGACGTTGTAGCCATAGTTGGCTGCCATGACTTTATTTTGTCACTATCATTGCTGCTTGGTCTACTGTTTCATTGTCATTTAATTCACTTAGAAAATACATATTTTATTAAAATTTTAAAATTATATGTTTATATCTGTGAGATAAGAATTTCATCAATATGACTTGAAAATATGCTTGTTTTGTTTGTTTGTTTGAGACAGGGTCTTGCTATGTAGCCCAGGCTGGCCTCGAACTCATAGCAATCTTCCTGCCTCAGGCTCCCAAGTGCTGGGATTAGAGGCGTGTGCCACCATGCCTGGGTAAAATATGCATTTTTTGAGATGTAAATAATAACAACAATATTAACTATTATAATTAAAATAGAAGAATTTTTTAAGGCACCATTTTATGGTAGGTCCTATGCCAGGGAATGTGTGTATATATATATATATATTATCCCCAATATTCAGGTAGGTGTTACCACCTCTCTTACAAAAAGGGGCTGAAATCACATGTGCAAAGACACACAGTACCTGTGAATCATCATTTCTAAATTTTGAAGCCTACTACAAAGCTCTGTACTAAGGCACTTCTGTCAAGAAAAGCAAAGGATGGCATACATGAAGTGCATCAGGCTCTTAGAGAAACTAGAAGTGTGACATACATGCCAGGGAGACAAACAGGTGAAATAACTGCCTTCTTACCTGGAGACCAGCAGCTTCCCAACTGTACTGTAATATCATCTAGGGCTACAAGTCCACAGTCCCAAAAACTTTTGCATAGACTCATGAAGACTACCTGCAATTTATAAAGTTATTAATTTTGTTAGCTGTAAATGGGAAATGCTTACAGCCTGGGGTTTACTTTAGCACAATTTACCTGCATAAGCAGTTAAAAACACCTCTCCATGGCCCATATGAATAACGGTACAGATCCAGTGGCATGAAGAATGGTTACCATTGGTATAGGACCCTAAATCACTCATATTATTTTAAGTAGAGTTGACCTCATAATGATAATGCCCAAAATGGAGATAAAGAATTGTCTAGTAACACAGAGGTTAGCTACAGACACAGAAAAGCCCATCAGGTTTTTAATATTTTCCCTAGATAATCCGCAAAGTGCAAAACAAGTTGATGGTTTTCCAATCATTTTTTGAACCTTCCCAGTACAAACACTATTTTAAATGTCTTTCTGGCAATGTGCTTTATTTACATTGTGAACCAAGTCCCAGTGATTTGCTATCTAGAGACTTATGTTCATTTCTAAGACAAAGATCTATGTTCCTGGTTGGTACTGCCAATAAAAGCCCTAACTGCAGTTATTTTATCAATCCAAACATCTTTATTGTTGTATGTGAAGGAAAAACAAATCCACACTATAAATTATTAAATTCAGTGTGCCAGACAGCCAAATCTTGGATTTCTTCCCATTAGGCCAATTTAAAAGGCTACTTTTCATATATAGGATGCTCAAAATGCACTTTTGAAAACATTCATATTAGATGTTCATTGTCCTTGGGGTTTATAAAACTGCTTCACATGTACAACATAACATTGAATTAGCATAAGCTCATACAGTCCATGTTCAACACTTCAACTACAAATCTCAATTCAAAGGAAGACAAGAGATGATAAAAGCAAAAACTCAACTTATTTCTAATGAGAACATTTGAGTTTTTAGGTTCTAATATTCAAAATATTATGGCTTTAATTTGTGTTATCAGTAAGATCCTTTTGCCCTTTGATGATCTGATTCATTAGACTAGAATTTATTTTATTTGTTTGTTTGGGGGTTTTTTTGGTACCAGGGGTCGAACTTGGGACCTTGCGCTTGCAAAGCAGGCGGCACCACTGAGTTAAATCCCTGGCACCTGGAATTCCTTTTATTTTATTTATTTTATTTTTTTCAGACATGATTTGTCAGTCTTTATTAACCTAGAGTGAAGCCAAGCCCTAGAGTTTCCTTTTTAAAAATCCCAACTTTGTTTATGGCAAATAATGATGTAATTCTTAATGACTTCTAAATATAAATTTGGCCAATACCACAAAACAAAAATTGCTTTCCAATCATTCTTCTGAGATTAAAATACAGGTTAAAATAGGTTAAAACAAGATTCACCCCAATGACTTAAAAAAAACCCTCCAATTAAAAGACATTTCAAACACTGTATGTAGAACTCAGGACCAAAATAACCTTAAAACATTTTTACCCTTGAGGTAGCACAATAATGCTGAATTAGGTATCATTTATTACAAGCTTAAAAAAACCAATAAGGACTCTACCCTTCAATCAAGGTGGGCTAAATGATTTTCTGCAAATCCCCCGTGAGGTTAGTGACAGTTATCTTACTTTTTTTTTTTTTTAAGTATAAAGATAGCCCTGCCAGTGTGTAAAAGGAAACCATGGGAAGGCTGCTTCCCATAAAATAGACATTAGAATCACTGAGGAACGTCAGCAGTCAAGACAGGAGGAACAAGAGGTAATAATAGTGAAAAATCAAAACAACTCGTATCTTGGCAAGATTGATTTTACAAATACATGTCAAAAACAAAAATTCCAACATCCACCCATTGAAAACAAGAGATAAAAGATGACATTTGTGGGTCCTTTTCCTTTGTCTCTATGCAAAATGCTTCCTTTTTCTAAGGAAGAGAAGATTGTACTCTGTGACATGACACAATACACTGTGTCCATGGTGCCCTGCCCAGAATCTGGGCACTCAGGATGAGCACCATCTCTCCTGGCTGGAGGACTACTTCCCACTTTGCTGCTGAATTCACTCGCTAAGCTGCTCAAAGAAAAGCCCTCTTGTGGTTTCTGAGACTATATAGCAATTATACACAATATTATTCTATATGAAGACTATGGACCAAGAGGACAAGAACACACAAACCTTTCCTTCAGAAAATTCAGCCAAGAAAAGAGAGTGAGAAAAACAGGGTCAAAAGGAAGGAAAACACTGCAGGTTGGACCTCAAGCCTAAGCCTCCCAGAAACATTCTGTGCCATCCAAAATCAACAACAAAGATAGGAAAGAGGGCATAAAGCTCCAACACATAGAAGAAAACATGGAACAACAAAGGAATCCCTTTCCAACATGCATTCCTCCCTTCGAGGCTCAGCTGTCAGTGTCAGGCTTGCTTGTCACAATGGAGGCACCTCAGGCCTCTGTCAGACTTGGTCTGTCACCTCTGATTCTCCAAGCTGCAAAGGGAACTGGAACACTATGATAATGGCTTTGCTCTTCCTCATTCATACTGCTCCCTTTAATGTTTCCTTCCTTCAAGTTAGGGGCCCACCCTCTTAGTTCTCTGCCCCAGGGGACTCACATGCAGTGAGGGTCTGGATTGATGAGCCTATGTCCATTGGAGTTGGAGCAGGAGGACATGAACATGATGAATTCTAACCTATAAAATGGTAACCATCAACGCATCAGGGTGTCAAGGAGGGCTTTGTGAAAGGAAAGACAAGGTAGGACTTGTGAGAAGGCCCATACCTAGCAGTAACTGGCACAGGATGTTATTTGTTTATTTACTTATGTATTTGTTTGTTTGTTTGTTTGTTTGTACCAGGGATCAAGCTCAGGTCTTTGTGCTGGCGAAGCAGACAGCAGAACCACTGAGCTAAATCCCTGGCCAGGATGGAATTTATTTTAAAAGAAACTTTTAAATGACATGACAGCTCACCAGCATGTAAAATATAAAATGTGTTAAGGCAAGATCCTCAGAATAATTACTAATTGTACAATATATGAAAGTTTACTTGCACTATATTTATGTTGTTTTAAATTTAACTGGGACAGTCTGGGGATATAACAATGTATAACTATAGGGGTTTTTTCCATGTTAATTTTTTTATCTTTAGAGGTTCCAGATTAATTGAATAGAAAACATATTTTATTTGCAGGATTCCCATTTGGAACGCAAAGTTCTGTGTTATTAGCTCCAAATGCTTTCACATTTTACCAGCAATTTTTATTGTTATATAGAAAAGAATATTATTTTTTCTCATAATTTACCAAGTTAATTGTGCAGTAGAGAGAAATCTTCGCTTTCTGTCCTTTTTGTCAGGTTTAAAGTCTATTTTTCACACATAGAGTGAAAAAGTATTTCTTTCAAAATAAATATGATATAGTGAAAAGATTCACTGTCAAATCTTTTTCTGCATAAAACTCAGACATTTAGTGTGGTGATGTAGTCTAAAAAGGAGAAATACTAATACAGTTTCATATGTTTCCTATAGCATTATTTTATAGTGACTTTAAACCCAAACAAGTATGCAGGCAAACAAATGAAACAACCAAAAATTTCAAAAATAGAGAAAACTAACTATGATCCAACAATCTACGAAAGAGGCCATTATTAGATCTGAAAGCTTGTAAATATTGTTCCGTAGTACAGAAACAGATTCATCTGATGATGTTAAGTGAAAAAAAGCTGATTAAAATAAGAAACACTCATGACTTAGCTCATCTAAAAATACATTTTTTAAAAGCCTAGAAAATTTACCAAACATAATAGTTATGTTAGGTTCATAAAATGATGAGTATTTGACAGTTTCTCCCTATTTTCTAAACATTCAATAGTTCTGCCATTTGTGTTTGAAGAAAAGCAAAATGAGTCAGGATAGCTATAATTAAGATGTAGAATAACAGCTGGGCCTGATGTCTGATGCCCATAATCCCAGGACTCTAGGAGGCTGAGGCAAGAGGATTGCAAATTCAAGCCCACCCTGGGAAACTTAGGGAGACCCTGTCTCAAATAAAAATAAATAAATACATAAATGAAAGGGCTGAGGATACAGTGTGAAGGCCCTAGGTTCAATCTGTAGTCTGTCTGTCTCTGTCACTCTCTTTCTCCCTATTCTTTCTCTCTCTCTCTCTCTCTCTCTCTCTCAAGAATGTGACAAAGAGGGAATCAGCTATAGTCTAAATTCTTAAAGGGATTACCCTCTTATTTATGTATAGATTTGTTTTTAAGAACAATGTTTATGTTGGTCAGTTATGGTGGCGTACACCTGTGATCCCAGCAGCTATTCTGGAGGCTGAGGCAGGAAGACTATAAATTTGAGGCCAACCTGGGCAATTTAGTGAGACTCAGTCTCAAAATAAAATTAAGGAATGAAAAGAGTTGGGGATATAGCTCACCACTCACTATGGATCACAATAAAATAGGATTAAAGCAATGTTTATGTCATGTTACGCAGTATTTTAAAGCAAATAAAATATCTAATGAAAGAGAAACAGCCAGGTGTGGTGGTGCACACCTATAATTCCAGCTTTTGGGAGTCTGAAGCAGGAGGATCACTATGTAGTCTGGGCTACATAGTGAGTTCAAGGCCAACCTGGACTACACAGCAAGACCCTCAAAATGTAAAAAAAGGGAAAAATGTAGCTTGAATTCATATTAATATCTCTTTAGAAGGAAGAGAAGATGGTGGAACAAGTAAACAGGTGTCCCTGATTTTATGCAAATCTCTTAAAAATTAGGGTAAATTAAATCTGTGGAAATCAATCTATTTCGGTTCTAAAGGTTTCGGTTCTGAGGTGCAGTACTAGTAATACTTAAGAATTTTTGTTTTGATGAAGACTATATATTGTTGAAGAAACCTACCTGGCCTAAACCTACTTTGGAAACAAAAACAGGCACTAAAAGGAGACCTAAACAAATATTTTTACAAATAATATAGTCAAGTAAGGGTCAACAAATATTACCTATCTTACTCTTTATTAATTTTGTTTTTCAGTACTGGGGATCGAACTCAGGACCCTGTGCTTGGGAGGCAGGCACAGCTAAATCCCTCACCCATCTTACTCTTTATTGTACCAATAAGACACTGTATATGCTGTTTTATCCACAGCAGACCAGAAGTCTTGGCACTGTTGATGTCTAGAGCTAGATAATTCTTTGCTGTGGGATGCCCTGGGTATTGCAGAATGTGTAGAAGCATCACAGGGCTCTACCTGAAGCCGATGAGTGGTTCACTTGCTCCTAGAACTACCAGGTGTGTCCTTCACTGGCTCTGCTTTGTTCCACTATCCCTCACTCCTCAAATAATTAACCTGCCTTTTCTGAAAAGAAGAGTAAAGGCAAACATCAAAGAACACAGGAATGCTTGGGGACCTGTGGACAACATCTAAATCACACAAAGAGAAACGATTATTACAACAATTAATGGCTAGTATGGCACCATCTGCCTATGGTGGAAATAAGACTTCCTTAAAGCCTCGTGTAGTAAGTTTTTGTGCCTGTGGCCCCTGGCAAGATGGAGTTTGAATGAAAGCCCTCCACCTTCCAACATGCCAGTTTGGTGCCAGTCTTGCTCTTTCTTTTCCCCTCATGCTGTCTCTCATGTTACTGGCTTCATCTGGTGGCAGCAGAATTAGACTTAAATAGGATAGGGACCTTCATGAGGACAAGGGATGGAGGAATTCTTGGGCCTTAACCTATGACTGGCTACCCATGAACAGTGACAGCATGTCTTTGATTCTCTATCCCATTGCCAGCAATGTATAGAGCACATTCTCCCCCAAATTCCTACTCTGACTGCAAGGGCCAGGTCCCCTGTAATAGGAGTGGGGACACCGAATAGTTCCAAGGGTGAGATAGCTGCTGGACCACACCCTACATAAGGAGAAACCCCCTAGAATACAAGGAAGAAGTTTCAACACGTTTCATACTCATGGCCCAGGGGAAAATCACCAGACCCTAGCCCACCAGAGCAATTCCATGAGAACTTGTCCCTTTCCCTTGTTAATGGGCTAGCCTGACTTACTGTCACAGCTGTGCTGCCTTCAGCATTTCTTCTTAAGCTAAAGTCCCTTCCCCATTTTCCTCTCCTTCTCAAAGTTTATTCCTGTAAATCCATGCTGTGGCCTCAGTTTTAATTTCTATTTTCACTGAAGCAAGTTCCCATGTGCTTTCAAGACTTTTCACAGTTATATTCTCCAGATGCTAGTGTCATCCCCAAGACAGGACAGTCTCTGGAGACATGAGAGTCTCCAGCAATCAGTGCCAAATATTCCTTGGGGAGTGAAACCTCCCTGGCTGAGAACTACTGATGAAGAGGAGTGTCAATTGTTGTGCAGATTATAAAACTCCCCTTCTAAGTTCCTATTATAGGCAGACTCTGTGCTGGGTATTTTTGGATCTGTTATCTCATTTTATTTTTATTTTAAAAAATATTTTTCTTGGTACATTTTAGATATACACGATGATCACATTCCTCATAGGGAATTTGTAGCTGTACATGATATATCTTCCTTCTTCTTTTTCCCCATTCCTCTCCCCTCCCTTCAACTCCTCTTCCCCTCCTTATTTACAAAAGCTTTGTTTCCATTTTTTCTTTCTACTTTTTTCTTGTCCTTTCCTTTCTTTTGTTACCTCATTTTTAGATTCACCCTTGATTTCAAACACATTTATTCTCCCTCCTCAGAACAAGACAGTTTTTTACATTTTCAAAATGGACTCTTCCTTCCTAGCTCTTCCTTTCTCTTCTTCTACCAGATCTTTTTTCTAACAAGCAATGAAATATCCTCAAGCCCTGGAAACAAAAGGTAAAGGAGCAGAAAAGCATGGCAGGTGTCCTAATACTCAAACTGAATAATGATCCCCTAGATTATCAAGGCTTTGCTGTTCCAGTTTCCTGTTCCTGAAAATTGTAATTGTTGAAGGCAATAAAATCAGCTTTGTGTTTTCATCTTTCTCCCTTTCAAAAAATAATGATCTACTCTCTAGAAACAATAAAATGATGAGCAGCAGAACCTAGAACACAATTCAGCAAACTTTCCTTAAACTATATAATCATGACTCTCTTCTAAAGTTTGCTTTGTTTTGTTTTTAGGGGAGTGTGAGAGGGTCTGTGTAGAACTCTAGTCATGAGGCTGTTAGTCAAAGAGGCCAGACCATTCCATCCCTAAGCCAGTAAAAGTCCAGAAAAGTTCTTGGTTAAAGTACCCAGAAAAGAAAAAAGTAGATAAACAGTATTTATCAGAAATTCCTTTTCTCAAGACAAATCAGCTTGAGTTTTAAAAGAATTAATGTTGCTGAGTTTTACGTTATGAGGTATCACAGTTTAAGAACTACCCAATGCAATGACTATGATTTTGCCAAGGAAAGAGGACATCAAGTTTTTCAGGGAGCTGTAGTTGTGTAGTTGAAAAGGCTTGCTTGCATTAAATTGCTAACTACTGGCTGAATTAGCTGGGTTTCCACTGTCTTTTACAGTAGTTTCCACAGCCTGCTTGGTATACATAGAAAGATAGGTTGTTGGGTTAATTCACCACTACTTTACCAATTGAATAGTCTCAGGCCTATAATTTGCATGTGAATGATAAGTTTCCATAAATGGCTTTCTATCTTCAGATAGAAACATTTCCAGCCTGGGCCAACAATAGGATAAATTGCTGATGTTCACCAAACGACCCTAGTTCAGTTCTTATTATCAATAGTGGACCTCAGCTATGTAACAGATAATTAGCTTCTGGGTTAAATTTAACTTTTCTTTTGGTGAGGTTAAAATCCTTTTAAATCTTTTGCATAGATAAATTTGGATATGGGGACTACAAAGTCGGTAGGATAATTATTTACAAAATTACTATAATCCAGCCAGTGACATTCCAGAGCCTTTCATTAAGGCTACTCACATGGTTACAGGATACACAATATAATGTAATTGCATCCATTTAACTGTTTAAAAACGAGTTAAAATAGAATTTTAAAATACAAAAGCACAAAGCAAAAACAATACTAAAATTCCAGATAGTACTTGGCAGAAAGGTGGGATTTTCATAAATCCCTCAAGACAGGCTAAATGGAACTCTATCTAGAAAAGAGAGCATGAGATTTTAGTGTTCTTAGAACCTGGCCAAATTTGGTGAAATAGTTGCCAAATTTTAATAGTGTGCCTCCTGCAGATATTGTATTTGGTTTGCATGTTCCACAGATGGCATAATGAACGTGTGCTTTTAAATACTAAGTCTTTAGCTGACCAACGCTTTTTTTTTTTTTTTTTTAAGAAAAAGACTCATCTGTTTTACTTTTTAAAAAACCCATCTGATTTAATTTAACTTTTAGCTTTGACAAGCAGCAAAGATTGACCTGCTTCCAGCTTTTCCCAGTGCAAGAGTCCTTCTGCTAACAGAAGTCTCAGTTTTGGGCAGAGGGCATGCTATCACAGAGTACAGACCTACAGCCAATTTTTTTCACTGCTATGTAGGTGGAAAACAATCCCAGATTTCTCAACTCATTGGTTTTAGAAATCTGCATTATTTTTAGATCTCTTGGTCACTGTATAGGGAGGGGAAGTTCAGAGGAGACCTCAGAATCAGTCGATTTTAGAGAGGGAAAAAAGCAGAGAGCCTGTGATATAAGCTCACACAATGGCAAGCTTCATTTCTAAAGGCTTCTGTAACTGATTAAATAAATGTATTGTGTTTTTCTTTTCTTTTGTTTTTTTTAGGAAGGAAACCTCATCCACACCTACAACCTCGTCTTCACTTGCATCCCTTTCATTTCGTCTCCTTGGTTTTGGGAACAAGGGCTGACTTCAGAATTTATGGTCTTTCACTAGGGGACACAGGTGGCTTATCTTACACAATAGACATTGGAGATTCAAGTGGAAAATAAACATGAATGTGCTCAGAAGAAACGAACATTAGACAATGGCAAGATGGGATCACTTTTAGTGTTCTAGAATCCAATTCCACACCCCAGTAATGAGGACACAACTATCTGTAATTATGCCCTAAACTTTTCAGTGCTGAAGAGAAATGAGTGTGGATCCCTTCCTGCTTTTTAAGTATATGCTTCACCAGTCTTCAAGGGGGCAGTCCTTTGGTCACTTCTTCCAGGTCTCCAGGTTGCTGTGAAATAATGCCGAGGGGATGTAAATTGTATTCATCTCTGGCCCACCTCCCCAGGAGCTCCTCTGCCACACAGCTCCCTGACCAAGGTAATTTAACACAATGGCCAATTTAACCGCCAGGTCCAAGGGTGGACATCATGACATGGAGTTATTGTTTCGGCTCACTTGGAAGGAGACATAAAAATGTCAGACCTACCAGAAGACATGCAGAATGCAATCAATAAAAAACAAAACAGGAAAAGTCTAGGTCTCTGTCATGATGCTCTAGGGCTCACTGTGCTCCAGATGAATGTTTCTTGGGTCAGGAGAGGACAGCAGATACTTGTAACAGGTCCCAGCAAATACCCAAAGAGGAAAGTGATTTTTTTTTCTATTTATGTCTGAGACAGGGAAACAAGTGTTAACCAGATTTTCAGTGATTTTTCAAGGCAAAGTATAGATCTGTGACCTACAGAAGAGTTGTGCATCAAGCTTACATAACTGTAATCCCTTTTCATCTATGCCACAGCTTATGTAATCAGCCCTCATAACAGGCAGGTGGGTAGTTTCCATTTCGCAATATTACAAACATTACTGGAATGAGCATTGGCAGCTAAATTTTTGTGCATAAGAATTTCTTTATAATAAATCCCTAGAAGAACAATTACTATGTCAAAAGGTAGGCAGTGGAGCTTTTTAAAAATACATGTAACTGAACTGTAATTCAAACATTACATCAATTTACCTCATATCACAATATGAGAATCTTTATTTCCTCACATCTTTACCTTTCTAGGGTAATACTACATATTATACCTACTTCTATATAGACAGACACATATATATAAATACATAACTCATGTATATGTGTGCATATATACATTTAAATATATATGTATCTTCAAATGTATATTTATTAATTAAAAATAAATCATTTACTTTGAGCTCCCTAACATATGCATTTATGTATATATATGTCTATATAAGCCTAGATTTTTTTGGTTCCAAAGTGATTTATTTTCAATATATTATTTTTAATATACACATTACACATGTTTTCTTTCTTTTTTTTGATAGTACTGTAGTGCTGGAACTCCAAGCCTTCGGCCTGTGAGGCAGGTACTTTACCGCTGAATTATATGCTCATGCCCTGTATTTATTTTCTAAAGTGAAAAGTTTTTAAATTGATAAATCAAATATAAACATGATAAGATATAAAAACAGCTATTAACATCACACTCTGAGGTACAGTATTTATAAAGTACTTTTATCCAGTTGATAAACAAATGTGTGACTTTATTATTTTAAAATTGTCTTGTATGTTTTTCTAGCTATATATCTTTTTTTTTCTTTTTTTTTTTTTGGTACCAGGGATCGAACTTGGGTCCTTGTGCTTGCAAAGCAGGTGGCGAAACCACTGAGCTAAATCTAGCTATATATCTTTTTTTTAAGATTTGTCTGTATGTATCTTATCACTTTCCTACTGTTCAGTTTGTTTTTTGTTTGCTGGTTTAGTAAACATAAATTTATATTAAATGTATTAAGAATTTGTGATATATATAAAATATATATATAGTTTGTTTGTTTGTTTGTTTGTGTTTTGAGACAAGGCCTTGCTGTGTGGTTCAGGCTGGCCTTGAACTTACTATGCAGCCCAGGCTGGTCTTGAAGGCACAGCAAGCCTGAGTACTGGAATTATAGGTGTGCCACCACACCTGGCAAGAGTTTGTGATATATACTGCAAACTTTTTTTCCTGGCTTGGCATTTACTTTTTAGATTGCTTATTAGACTGCCCTAATTTGAGAATGAAATGAAGTTAGAAGCAAATGTCATGGGTTAAACACTGAAATGAAACTGGAGGGCCACAAATAGTAATTTGTTCTTCAGCATTGTAGGGATACACAAGAAGCCTGGTACTAAGCAGAAAATAGAAGCTAATGGCCCATCAGTGGTGTGGAGGCAGATATCACAGGAAAAATCTGCAGAGAACTTGCTGTAGAGAGACTTTTACTACAGATGGGTACTAACAAGAGCAGAAATATCTGAAGATGTGGTGTTGTGGGGAGGTAGACTTTTACTACAGATGGGTACTAACAAGAGCAGAAATATCCGAAGATGTGGTGTTGTGGGGAGGTATGCAGGGATGGTGGAGGTGAGCTGGAGCCCCGAGCTAGCTGCAGGCTGAGGAAGTGGCAACAAGGGGCCAAGACAGGAGCAGAGAAATTTAAATAAGTCTTCCCAACATTGAATGGGAGTCCCTCTTCAGACATGGCTGACAATGCCATAGATACCTTCCATGCTTGCAGCATTCTTAAGCAACTCAAAACAGTGCACAGTGAAGGGCAACTGACAGACATTAGAGTGGAAGATGGTTCATGGGAAAACATTTTCCTATCATAAAAACATTCTTGCTGCAATCAGTCCTCACTTGCATGTTCACTAGTGGCCTTACAGAAAATACTCAAAAAGTTCAAATAGTCGGTGTTGAAGCTGAATTGATGGATTTGGTATTGAATTATGCCTACACCTCTAGAGTTATTTGACAGAGGCTAATGTTCAAGTCTTGTTCACTGCAGTTAGCATCTTCCAGATTCCTTCCATCCAAGATCAATGTGCTGAGTAAATGATCAGTCATTTTTTTTTTTTTTTTTTGAGACAGGGTCTTGCTCTGTAGTTCAGACTGGCCTTGAATTCACTTTTTAGCCCAGGCTGGCCTCAAACTCACTAATCCTCCTGCTTCAGCCTCCTGAGTGCTGGGATTACAGGCATGTGCCGCCATGCCTGGCTATGATCAGTCATTTGGACATACAAAATTCTATTGGGGTCTTTATTTTTGCTGATCATTATGGTAATCAGGAACTTGGAGATTGATCAAAAGAATACATTTGTAAAAAGTTTCTATGTGTCATCAGAGAACAAGAGTTTTTCCAGCTGATGAAAGACCAAATGGTAGGCATATCAGACAGTGATGATTTAAACTTAGATCATAAAAGAAACCACACTTATGAAAGCATTGTAAGATGGTTTGAGCATGAACAGAATGAGAGAGAGGTACACTTTCCTGAAATTTCTGCCAAATGCATCCATTTTCCTCTGGTGGAAGACACCATTATAGAGAAAATTCCACCTCAGTTTGACAGGTTATAGCCAAAAGCTGTGTAGAAAAGGGACCATCTAGCACCAGTGGCTGTACACAGAGGCTTGGAATGACTGCTTCCAAAGTGATTATGCTGCTCACAAACATTCAGGAAAGAACCAAAGAGTGCCTTGTCTAGCTATAGTTGCAGAAAGATTATTTAAACTATGCAAACCACTAAATGATGTGGGAGAAGCTGGAATTCTTGTATCACCAGGTAATGACATTTACATTTCAAGAGGGTTCTGGCCAAGCAGCAGTGAGGTCTCCATAGACCACAGAGAGAAAATGATTCTGGATCACCAGTAGATAGATGGCTTCCAAACCATCCTTGCTTCAGGCCAGAATAGGCTGCAAATGTGTATAATGCTGTGGTAAAATGTATGCAGTTGGAGGTCATGTTTATGGGAGAAATGGGAGAAGCTAGCTAAAATCTGCGGAGTGCTATGATAGCATTCTTATGATAGGAATTGCTGGACGGCTCTGCTCATTGCCAGTTGCAATGGAATTTCATAATGGTGTGGAGTAAACAGAGAAGATCGATGTTTTACAGGGAGAATTTTTCCTCTTCTCTGAGCCTCAGAAAGACTACTCGGGTTTTTTAATCCCCATGACTATGCCTAGAATCCAGGGCTCAGCAGCTGTATGTAAGGACTCTATCTGCTGCATAGCTAGAACTTGTGGAAATCACCAATGTATGTTTACTGTAGAAGCCTATGCTATTGAGCTTAATAAATGGACTCATAAAAAGCACTTTCCATGTGATCATTCCATAAATCCATACCTTAAGTTGGTCCTTTTCCAGAATAAACTCTATTTAAATTTGCTGGAGCTACTCAAATGACTTTTGAAGAATATGTCTTTAGGACTAGCAGCAAAAATTCCTTTTACCAGTATGATGACAATGCTGACCAGTGATGAAAGTGTATAAGATCCCTTGGTCAGCACTGTGAATGCACTGTTGTTAAACTCTATCCTCATACTCGGTGAGTAGCAGCCCTAGTTCCTCCCTGGCATCTCATACTGAGAACACTTGTCTGAAGGAGCGATGTCAATATTTAAGAAAGCCAAGAGAGTTTTGTACAGAGACATAGGTGCTTTTCAAGATTACAGTGTAGAGAGGGATTTGCTTTCACTTTTGTGATGTTTTCATTTCAGTAAGGAAAAGGTCACAAAGTTTAATTACCAGCTTTTCCCCCCTAGCATAAAAGTAATCATATCACTGTGGAACTGTGATAGCCACTGAGATACCCCAATGGATCAAGACCACTCTGCCCTCTTCTAAGAACAGTTGGAGTATTATTGGGTAGAGACGTCCAAATTAGCTTGACATATGGGTGACAATCTGAGACAATACCACTAGGACTTTAGCTGTGACCTCTCTAACACAGAGAAGCACTAACTTAGATTCTTGTTCTTAATCATTATATATATATTAACATATATTTTTGTGTATTACTTTCAAGTATACTGAGATTTAAGTGTGTTCTGTTATTAGACTGAAGGAAAAGTCAATCCCAGAGAGAAGTTTTAGTCTGATTGTTTTACATTTTCCATATAATTTTAAGTTTAGCTAAAGTTTAAAGTGGCCATTTTCTTTTTCTTTTTTTTCTTTTTGGTACTGGAAATTGAACTCGGGACCTTGTACTTACAAGGCAGGCAGTGGAACCACTGAGCTAAATCCCCAGCCCTAAAGTGGCCATTTTCTGTTGAAACTTTTTCAAGTGCTAACACTCTCCTTTTTTAAAATTCTGGAAAGGGCTCAAGTTTGCAGGTGGCTGGTGCTAGTGTAGATTAATTCATGGTCTAAGCCTATGCTTGTCTTTCAGATTAGGGTGTTTGTTTCATGGCTGAAGTAGTACTTTACCCATTGAACTCCTGTGCTGTCACAATGCTTGCTACTCATGGGACAGGACATGGTCAGTTATTGGCTAACTGGAGTCAGCCATAGAACAGCACGACCACTGTATCACATTCACACTGACATGGGTCATTTCATCGCCTAACTTCCTTTTCCATTCCCTACCTGTCCAGTCATTGTCAGTATGATGAAAGCTAACTTATAACGTGGAGTTTTATACCTATTTTAAAAATCCTGTTTTCCAGAAACTTAAACTTTCTGAGGTGGTCTCATAACTTAATGGCTTTTGAAGTTTCTTATTACAATTATAACCTCATTTTTTTTCTTTTTGCACTTCATGATGATGAATACTTTTATACTGAAATACTGTTTTGGCTGAAGGGGACTGATAAGAAAAAGGGTGAGTGAACAGAACCATAGCTTTATAGGTATTAAGTCATTTTTCATATATAACGTGAATTTCTAACAGCTAGGAATATTAACATGAGAGACAAACTAACTCACATGTATTTCTAAGGCAAGTATTTAGATCAATAACTTATTTTTTTACAATGTCTGGAATAACTGGTAAAAGATAGCTCAGAGTCTGCCTTCAATTGGAACAGTCTGATTCTCTTGAAGAAAGTAAGCTGGCATGATTTGTATTTTTTAAAAAATCCTGCAAAAATTGTAATGTGATACTGTGAAACAATTTAAAGTACAGTATTGCCTCTTTGCATCACATACCTTGTTTTCCAGAAACTTTCCAAACTGTTTTACCAAGACCTGAACAAAGTAGGGAGTTTTCTGAAGTGAATGTTCAATTGAACAGCATTTATAGAAGTAACATTTAAAAATCTAGTCCTAGAAAGCTAGATGTGTGGTTTCTTATTGGCCTTGTAGTTAGTCTCATTGTCTGTAAACTCTTTATAAACTTTGTCACCCAATCTTTTCACCTCCCCAGTTTTTCTTTGTGTTCTGCTCTTCTCATCTTCATGCTGTTTGTGTTACTTATGTGAGTTTTGTTTTGAATCATTTTTTACAGTTTTGTATTGCTGAGAGGAGGAAAAAAAATAACCAACTTTTGCAAGAGATGTCCATGTAATATATTTTTGAAAGCTTTGTTGAGTATCTAAAGTCTCCTGCTGCTTTTTGACAATCTTCTGTATTTAGAAAAATGTATTAGTTGAAAACATGCACAGAACATTGAGTCAGCAATGTACAAGGGCCACCTGACACAGGAAAGCGATACTGTGGTTAATTCTACAGTACATCTGCACAGCAGTCGACCCTCTTGCTATAGCAATTTATATTGAGGGTATGATCTAAGTACAGTGTGTCAAAGCCAAGGTTTAAATTTGCTATGGGAATGGGATATATCTTGAATTTTGTATGAAGAACTATTGGTTTCTGTTATACAGCTGGGATATTTTGTCACCTCTAAAATGGTTTTAGAAGAGGTCCTAGAAAACTAAGATTAGTGATGTAAGCAAGTTTATGTGTAGATATTTACAACACATTTTCATAGTATGATGAGAATATAAGTAAAAGGTACAATGGCTACTACAGAATTAAAAGATAGGTCTATCATATTTGAGTATGACGTTACCTATGTTTCATTTAAAGAATGGAAGTAGCACTTTCCTTTTTTTTTTTGATACCAGGGATCAAACTCAGGACCTTGCACTTGCAAGGCAGGTGCAGTACCACTGAGCCAAATTCCCAGCCCTTTCCTATATGTTTTTACATATTGAAAACAGGACTTGGTCTAACTATGTTATAGGAAAGTAGAAATTGTATTCTTTATTTTTCACCTTTGTTTCTTGTTAGTCTATCAAGTTGAAACTTAAACATTAAGCTGATTTCTTTAGTGCATGAGAAGTAGTGGGTATAACCTGCAAGGAATCAGATTTTTAATGTAAAGCAGTTTAAAATTGCAATCAATCTTCAGTGCTCAGGTATGTAGTAAGTACTATAGTCCTATGGGGGCAAATGTGTAGATATTTTTAAACATTTTCCCCTAATTGCACAGATTCTTTGCATTAGTATCTCATGTCACTGTTTCTTGTAATAAAACATTTTTTAACAACAAAAAAAATAAAGACAGAAAAGCAAAAGCAAAAAAAATTATCTGGGGGAAAAATTGGCTGTAGAAAAACGCATAAGAGAGGGAGAAAAGGATGGGAATATCTATGCCAAAAAAATGTCCTTCCTCTGGTAAATTAGAGAGCCTTTACTAATGCATAAATTGTCAGTTTCCAGTTTTCAAGTTGAGTTTGTAGCTACTGAGGCCAGCAAAAACCTACCTGTTTTATGAGCTTAGTAAACTAAAGGATCCCCAGAGAATCTCAATGTGAGTATCAAAAACTAATGGTGTGGGCTGGGGATTTAGCTCAGTGGTGCTGCTGCCTGCCTCGCAAGCACTAGGTTCCAAGTTCGATCCCCGGTACCGAAAAAAACAAAACAAAAAAACAAAAAAAAACACTAATGGTGAATCATCTAGGACTTTGAAAAGGCTTCCCCAGAAATGCAGAAGTTGTTAAGATTGTGAAATATTCACACAAGACAGAAATTTTGAAGTTAGAGGGGAGGTAATCTTTTTCAGGTTCTAAACTTCAGAATAAATGTTTGCTTAATTAATTTTATGAGTAAAACTAAGGACAAAGAATGCCTATTCTGTCTTTTTGGTGGTGGAGGACAAAAACATCAACTCAGCAGTATTCCATGAAATTAATTACTCCTGAAAGTCATGAAAGAATGCCCTGACATAAACATTATGCTTGTGTAAGCTGTGTGTTTGGAGCTACCAATTATGCTACTCAGTCTTTTCAGTAATTTTTCCATAAATTGATATGAAATGCAAAAGCTATCAGTAAGTATCTGAAGGGAAATGAACTGGAAGGAAAATGACAGCATCTCAACTCTGCCTCATTCATATTTAAAGTGATGTAGAATTCCTGCCTTGAAGACTGATGCTGAGGTAGTTTGAAAGACTCAAGAGTAGGCTCCTTTTCCATATTTGCCCCTCTATTCAATTTGATATTAAATCCTGTTCAACTTTTTTTTGTTTGTTTTTTATTTTGTTTTTGAGCTAGGGTCTTGCTTTGTATTTCAGGCTGATCTTGAACTCACTGTGTAGACCAGGCTGGCTTCGAACTCCAGGCAAACTTCCTGCCTCAGCCTCCCAAGTGCTGCACAAGCATATGCCACCACACCCAGTACAATCTGTTCAACTTGATAGAATAATTTTCCTGATTCTGTGTACGCAATGACCCTACCCTACAAGGGTGATTTTCCTGTCAGTAAATAATGATCTTGCTATTTCTACTTTGCACTCAGCTGCTCTGTTTTAATAATGCTGGGACATTAATATCCTGGAGTCCTCTCCTAGTGTTCCCAGACATCATGAAATGTGATGGGAAATTTATCTCTTTGCATGTATCTTGGCCGTACATTGGTTTTATGGTTCCCCGATCCCTTTATAGCAGGTTGTGTTGTTATTAAATAGTCATCTGTTCATAAATCTCTCTAGAAACTTTCTGGACAATTGCTCTTTCACTTGTGTGAACTTCTCAGCACTGCCTTAAAAAATTTCAGAACCCTAGGTATTTTGCAATTGTTCCCATTATCATTGTTTAAGGGCACAATTAAAAGGAAGATTTTAAAAATGGAACTCTGAATCACAGACTTAAATTTCAACCTTTCTTTCCTAAATAGAAAAGATTTTTGTATTAGCAGATAAAGAAATAGAGAAAGCTACCCACAAAACCACACAATACATTATCAAAACACAGTTCCTCCCATTAAAATGGCTAAAAATACAGCAAGAAGTAGAAGAGACTTAGAGGTCATCTTAAACACATTCTTATTTCATACAAGGCAGTGCAACATTCTGATTAACATAGTTTTGTTTTTTTGAGGCAGGGTCTCCCTTTGTAGTCCAGGCTGGCCCTAAACTCACTCTGTAGTCCAGGCTGGCCTTGAACTCATGGTGATCCTCCTGCCTCAACCTCCCAAGTGCTGGGATTACAGGCCTGTGCCACCACATCCAACCTGATTAACATAGCTTAATACCAGATTTAAGACTCAAAGCCAAGTCTTTACATCCTTGACTTACTTCTCTTTTATTACACAAATTTCACTCCAACAACTAAATACCAGTCAATGTCTTAGAAGATTCAGAGAGGAAGGGGCATGTGAGATAGACTCAGAGGGAAGGATAAGGTTTTCTCAGGTATAACAATTCCTGCAGCAAGATCGAAGAGAGCCACTGCGGTTGATAAATTCTATGAAGGAGCGCTGGAGGAGCCAGGCACAGGGCAGAGGGTAAGGATTTGAAGAATGAGAAACTGCACTGGAGCACAGACAGTAACTGACCATTTAGGCATTTTAAACAGGTTTGAAGGCTGAGGGAATGGGGCAGGGTGGCAGCTTAAATGATTGAGACGAAAAGAAGGTTTGTGGTTCATTTGTGTTGAATGCAGGAGACCCACATAGGTTGGCATTGTGCAAAGGACTAATGGAGGTTGGAGATTTATGAGAGGGAATAATTTATGAAAAACTATCCCAGAGGAGACAGGAAGATGAGATCAAAAGTAGAGACGGGCAGATTGGTTATAACAAAGAGCAAGGATAATACTTCCTTTGTCAGACCAATCAGGAGATGAAGAAGGCAGATGAAGATTGAGAGAGGAACTGAACCAAAGGGGCTCATGTTGGATGCTTCATCCTTTTGAAAAATAAACCCACGAGGTCATTTCCTGAAAATGAGGCGGGGCTGGTTGAGCTATGTGTGCAGATTGATCTGAACATGCAGAATGGGGAATGATAAAAAGTCAGTGAGAGATGAGATGAATAAAAGACTACTCCAGCAGCACAGAAGGGATGTTGGAAATTAGTCTTCTTTTCTCCAATGGTGCTGAGAAGCTTGGAGTAAAGACAAAAACATCAGCTGAGGCACCCCAGGGGCTAGGAGGACCTGGGTGTGAATGAAGCCAGGTGTAGGTGGGGGTGGGGGGAAGATGATTGGGTGCGAGCCTGTCATTGACCCAGAAGCAGAATGGAGACCGGGCTGGAACAGGGCAGGGACCCAGAGAACTGGCAGCAGTGATAAAACCTGATAGATGTCCTGAGAATAGGGAAATAGCACAATATGAGGATGGGAAGTTGTTTCAAAGAATCACAGTTCTTGGTTTTAGTAAATAAAAATCATAAAAATTCCCAAACCAGACTCATCGTGTGTGTGTGTGTGTGTGTGTGTGTGTGTGTGTGTCTGGCAAGCTAGTTCTACTTTTAAGTATTCATATTGAAATTCTTTGGAGGACAAATTGTCCAGCTCAGGTGTTGTTCAATAAGCAAGCACTGTTTATCTGATCCACAGGTAGAAACATTTAATTTTCCTTCTTTCTTGGATGGAATTATATTGTTCTTCTTTGCCAACAATACAGATCCATGACAATTCTCTTTCTTAATTTTTTATTGACTATCTTCCCTTTGACAGAAACTGTGTTGGCATTAGGGAAAAAAAAAAAGCATGGTGGTGTATGTCTATAATCAAGAGCCTGAGGTAAGAGGATTGCTGCAAGTTTAAAGCCAGCCTGGGATTCTACATAGTGAGTTCAAGGCCAGCCTGGGGTACAGAGCAAGACTTTGTCTCAAAACCAAACAAACAAAAAGATGTGGTAGCACATGCCTATAATGTAAGCACTCTGGGAGGCTGAGGCAGGAGGACTGCAAGTTTGAGCACAGCCTGGGTAACCTAGCAACTTAGTGAGACTCTGTCTCAAAATTTAAAAAAATAAAAAAGAACTGGGGCTATAGCTCAGTGCAAAGGCCCTTTGTGGTTTGGTATTCAGCACCATACACAAACACAAACACACACACACACACACCAGGTGTGGTGGCTTATTCATATAATTCAAGCACATTAGGAGGCTGAGGCAGAAGGATCCAAAGTCTGAACACAACCTGGGCAACCTAGCAACTCAGTGAGAGCCTGTCTCAAAATAAAAAAAATGGCTGGGGATGTAGGTCATTATGAAGGACTAGGGTTCAATCCCTAGTACTGCAAATAGATAAATAGATAAGCAAATAATAAATTCATAGATTCCTAGCATTCAGAAGTTTACAATCTGATTTAAGTAGTTAGGCAGGTAAACAGACACTTTCTATACAATGCATTAAGTACTAGGAGAGTAGGATGATACCACAGGAGCTACACAAAACAAGGATTCTAGATCAGATGCTTTAAGAGAATTGCCACCATAAACAAAGTTAAACAATTCTTTAATGGAGACCTTCTCAAGAGTTTGTAATATGTTACTGTTTTAGCTACTTTTCTCATTGCTGAAACAAAATACCTGACACTCAAAGTTAAAGGAAAGAAGGTTTATTTAGCTCAAAGTTTGTAGAGGTTTCAGTTCATAATCAACTGGCTCCAAGGTAGAGTGGCATTGCAGAAGAGAAACAGTTCATGATGGGCAGAAGTTAGCAAAGCAACAAGGGATAGACCACTGTTCTTTCTATCCCTTTTATCTTATCCAGTGCTACCCAGGGTAGCACTCACACCCTTAATCTTAATGTCCTTGAGCCTAGCATTGCATCATGAATCAATCCCAGCATCACACACTCTAGATTCAGCCACTTCTGAAAAAGCCCCACATATGATTGCATGAGGCTTTGCAGGGACATCTAGACACAAGCCATAACAGTTACTGAATTCCCCAGAATTCCTCAGAATCCTCATTCAATGGAACATCTCAAGGGAGGGGTGCTCCTTGGCACACAGCCTAAGAAGGGCTGACTTAAGGGTCGCACCTAGTAAAAAATGTGTGTATTTTTTCAGACTGGCCAGATGAGGCCTTTCTACTAAATGCGTAAGTGACATTTGAAGTTTGTTTTTTAGTCCTACAACAGTATAGATGCAGACTTAGAAGATTTTACCGTGAAGATTTTAATTACTACTGAGCCATGAAACCAGGCCCAGAAGAAACAGAATGCCTGGTCATTTGCTTATTACAGCTTGTTTAACTTATTTTTCCTAAAAGAACTATTTAATGAACACAACATAGAGTTCCTCCCATTGCTTCTAATTACCAAGCCACTGAAAGACCTTTGTTAGAGGGAAAACTAGCTGCGGGAAGTGTTGCAGGATGGAATACTTGTGCCTTGGTGACCAGGCTTATGTTAGACTTAGGATTTGAGGGTGTAAAACTAGTGATTATACACATCATTATGGAATTTCCGACAATCATAGTCTAGTCTGTCTTGGCCACTGGCTTCTAAGAAAAGCATATGACTTTACTTCATCAGTTTTCTCTGTGGCATGTGAAAGACTCAGGTAACTTTTGATTACCTGCTGGGGTAAGACAGATCCAGAAAATCATTTCATGATATATGCCCTTTCAAAAACATAAAAAAATACTGTAGATGGTTTGTTCATGATTATGTAAAAATTGCCATTTCTTTAAGAAAGTCTAGTATTGCTCAAAAAGATTCAACTTTGACCAGAGTTTTAGTTTAAAGTGTATAGTACCTCACAACAAAAATCAGGGTGCAGAATTATCCATGTACTACATAAATGTGACCTAGATAAATACACTTGAGGTTCTCTCTCTCTCTCTCTGTGCAGCTAACTTTAATAAATGTTGACTATGTGCCAGGTACTTTGCTAAAGCTTTTCCTGATGCATCTCATTGGCTCTCTGCCCAAATCCTACAAAGTAGGCAGTACTAGTTCATTCATTTTACACATGAAAGAAAGTGAAGGGTTACACTGGTTACATAGGGTACAAGGTTACATAACTGGCCCAATTCTAAAGCTGTAGGCAGCAGACTCCACAGCCAAGCGTCTTCAGCATTAGGCTACATTTCCCTCTTCCCCACAGCTCTCCTTTATTTGTGTCCAGGCACCTTGAGCTTTGATCCATCCTAGGAGCTAAACTTATTTCAAAATGGAATACTTGTGATTCAATAATAAAGCCCTTTATTTTTCAATAAATCCTGAGAGTCAAGGCCAGGTGGGGTCTTACCAGATCCTATACTTTTGACACTGGGCTGAGAGGCTTTTAGGAATTACATAAAAAGCATGGATTCCAGGTATAAAAAGCCCTGGATCTGGCTCTTAGCTCTGCCATTTAATAGCTGTGTGATGTTGAACAATGTTCTTAATTTTCTGCCTTAGTTTTTCTCATTTGTTAACTGGGGCTATAATGTTTTCTTTCCTTAGGGGACTATGGCATCACATGGCATGTTAGAATGGGTTCAGGACAAGTCTTCATTTTGGCAGCTTTAATAAAGATGACACAGAATCTCCACCATGGCGCTACTTTCTCAGAATGGTCTCAGGAAATTCTTACCACTGCTATCATTCCTTAAAGAAGGTGCTATATTACAGTTCCCATTAAAGATTAGACTATTTTAGGGAGGTAGTAAGGAGTTGTTAGTCTAATTATTGCCCATTGTCCTTAACATGGACCGGTTAAGTACTAATGGGGGAGAGGAAGGTGAAGAAACATGTCCAGTATGTTGCCAGGCCGTGTAGGAAGGCACAGATGGGCTAGCATGTGGCTATCAGGAGTGAGGGAGAAGAAACAGGGAGAGAAGCTTAAAGGTTTGACTTCTTTACAGATCTGCCGGGCTCCCCTCACTCAGCTCTGTGGCTACCCATGGGGAGAAGAAGACAGTGCTCAGGAAAGTAGGAAGCCCTTGAGCCAGCCCCTGACAAATTACACTTGAGTGGCTTTAGGAATAGGGTGATGAAGACACAGAGCACAGGTAGCAAGGTCCCTCCCACAATGGAGACACAGACGCAACAGGTTCTCTGTTCAGCCATTAATTTCTAGTACCACATCTGGGTGACTTCGGGCTAGTCTAACTGTACTCTGCGATGCCAGGGGCACTACAGAGCAGTGCTTTCCTTCTTTTATAGGAGTGTTGCAAGAATAAAATAAAATAACAGAAGGCACTGATGCACCCAGATAGGCTTGGGAAGCCTCACTGTCTCCAGCTGCACAGGCCTTCTCTAAGGCTGAGAGTGACCTTGACTGCCTAAAGATCCCCTGCACCAAAGGGCAGGCCTGCATGAGCGAGGCCGTGAGTCACATCTCAGCTCCACCGCTAGCCAAACTTAGAAAGTCTACTCACCCATTTATTTATTCACTGGCCACATACACACAAAACAAAATCTATTGAGAAGAATTTTGCTGAGGATCCACTTTGCATGGGTGCTATAGACACAGAGATAAATAATATAACAAAGTCCTTATTCTCATGAGGATTATATTTTCATAAGAGAAGAGAAATGGACAATGAACAAATATATTAGATAATTTCTGATTGAGATAATTGCTAAGCACGAAATAAACGAGGCTATATGACGAGGAATAATCTGATGATGCACAAAGGGGTTCTATAGTGGGACAGAGAGAAGTCCCGTGTGACTGTGTGACATGAGCACAGCAGAGGGAGATAAAGTCAGCAATGTAGGCAAGGACCAGATTATGTAAGGACTTGGAAACCACAGGAAGGGATGAAACTTTATCGTAAATGGCACAGTTTGGGGCAGGGAAGGGCCATGATCTGACTTCTGTCTCAAGTAGTGATTCTGGCTGCTGCCTGTGGAATACAGACAGGGCAAGGTAGAAAGATGGAAAGCAATTAGGAAGTTATTGAAGTAATTTTGGTGAAATTGATAGCTTTTTTTTTTTTTTTTTTGGTACCGGGGATTGAACTCGGGACCTTGCACTTGTGAGGCAGGTGCCGGAACCACTGAGCTAAATCCCCAGGCCCAATTGATAGCTTTTTAAGCTAGGATAGTAGCTGGGAAGATAGCGAAGGGACAGATTTGAGATGAATACTAGAAGTATCTCAAGGATTTTGTCTGGGATCTGAATAAGTGGCAAAGAAACAAGAAGAATCAAACTATTTTAATTTGTTAAAATTCAGTTTCTTCACCTATAAATTTGGAATGTGCTATTGTAGCATATTTCTTAATGATTAAACAAGAGTGAGTACATTACTCAGCACGAAGTAGATACTTGATAAGCAGTCAACTTGTCCCTTGTTCTGACCCAGGTTGAACTGGAACTCTCTAGAAGTTCCAGCGAGTTCATTTCAGAATCTCAGTCATTATAAATTCTATTATAAGATGTATGCTAAGCTCACTATGCTCAGGAAAATATCTTAAAGCTGTCATCAGTTCAGAATAAGTTAAATACTGAATTATTAAGCCATAAAGAACAACCAGTAGAAGCTTCTCGACTGTAACAGCTGGCAAGTATTTGCCATGTGCTTATTTTGGGTACTTTGTGACTTAACATTCCTTTCTGAATTGCAGGAATATTTAGAGGAACTTGACACAAGCCACATGTGAGAAACAATCACGTAAGTTTTGGTGTCACATTTCTGGAAAACTCTTACTCAAGCTTTGAAGTGGGTTTCCCTGACTAAGAGGTACACACATAAGGAGCACAACACTGACTCTAGATTTCTAGGGCAGGAAGGCCACTTACCCAACTTTGCTGTGTGGTCACAGGGCCATCTCTCAGCATTTTAGGGTGGGAGCCTACACAGACATGCCTCTGCCTGGCCCTTTAGGTCTACCATGCCTGGCTGCAGGGTGGCTTAGCTGGCTACCAGCCTAAAACACAGGGTCTTTCTTAGACTCTTCCTTTTTTGCTTTTTGTATTTTTATTTTCATAGTACTGGGAATTAAACCCAGGGTCTTTGCACTGAGTTACATCCCCAGCATCCCTCCCCCCACCCCGACTCTTTTTGGAGATAGGGTCTTAATAGATACTAAGTTGCTCAGGATGGCCTTGAACTTGTGATCCTCCTGTCTCTGACTCCCCAATGTTGGGATTACAGGAACACTACTCCTTGTTTCCTTTTCTGCTTTTATCATAGTTAATCATTTACAGCAATAGTTCTTGAGGTTGCATATTATAGCCACCTGGGACACTTAATAAAATGCTAATTCCCAGACCCTATCCTGCTTCCTTCTTCCCGGAGTGATTACAGAAGTTCTCAAAAACTTTGTGCGTGTTTATCTCCATCTGTCTGCTTTCATAAAGTTTGGGATAAAATTGGGGCATCAGTATTTTAAAATCTCCCCTGGTGATTTTACTGAGGGTCAACAACCCCTGCCCAAAAGTCAGAATGTGCCAGGCTACAGACAGTTATTGAGCATCAACTGTGCACAAGTACCCTGCTAGGTTTTTGGTTCTAGGTGGGAAAAGGGAAGAAAGAAATTAAGAAAACTATGATTACAAAATTAGTAAATGGTGGAGTTAGGATTTGAAACCAGAGATTCCTGTGTGTATGATCCAAATGGCTGTGTTGTGGTGTCTCCCAGAAGGTGCAGGTGAACCACAGGATGCCCGGGAAATCTTCACCTATCCTGGGGAATGAAGTCAGGCAAGAGTTCCTCAGAAGGAAGTGAGGTTTACACTAAGACCTAAAGAAGAAGAGTCATGGGCTTGGGCATGTGTGAGGCCATGGGCTAAATCATCAGTACCAAAAAAAAGAAAAAATTAAATAAGGGTAGGCAGAGGCAACAGTGCGTGTAATGGTCCAAAGTAGGAAAACAGAATATGTTTTGTTCAGTGTGATTAAATGGAGAGAGCAAGAGACAAAGCTGGGGAGGTGGCTGGTATCAGAGCATGCACAGCCCTTCCCCTAAGAACAAGACGCCAAAGGGCTACCACAGGGGAAGGTTCCATCCCAACTCTGCTGCCAGGCAGAGGACAGATTGCAGGCAAACAAACATAGATGGGAAGTGGCATTGGGTTTTAATTTCAATTTTCAGATCAACTTATGGACCAATGGTTCCCATCCAGGATGATATAGCCCTTCTGGGACTATTTGGAAATGTGTGCAAATAATTTTAGTTGTTGCAATCATTAGAGATGCTAAAAATGTGATAATGTGATGAATGGCCCCACACAAACACA
The DNA here is from genome assembly GCF_000247695.1 of Heterocephalus glaber. The sequence goes on from NW_004624736.1 coordinate 2,908,197, forward strand.
GAATTATCCTTTTTATCATGCCAGCAGGGCCCAGGTTGGGAAATACAGCCAAAGGCAAGGCACAGAAAGCTTAATTGTAGGAATGTAAAATGTTGTAAGATATAAAAGTGTCAAAGTAATTGTACACCTAAAAGAATTTGAGAAATGGAAAGGGAAAGAGAAGTGAAGGGAAATGTAGGGGTGAAAACTGATCCATCTTACATATCAGGGTGTCAAGAGACTCTGTTTAAAGTTTATGGCTTAAAAAATAGATGTTTAGATGTATTAAAGTTATAAGGGCCAGGCATGGTGGCACATGCCTGTAATCCCAGCACTCAGGAAGTCAAAGCAGGAGGATCACTGTGAGTTCGAGGCCAGCCTGGGCTACATAGCGAGACCCTGTCTCAAAACAAACAAGACAAAACAAATCAAAACAAATCAAAACAACAACAACAAAAAAACCCAGGAGATCTCCGATGCTCTCGGTGAAAGCATATATCTGTTGGATCTCCTAGCCTGACCTTTAGTCAGCTTTACCCTATTCAAACCTCATTAAGGGTTCATAAATATGTACTGCATGTCATGTGTGTAATTAAGATCAGAGTGAATTCTGGATCGACCATGTGTGTTGAGAGCCCCTGAAGTGGCACAGCACCCTGTTGATCATTCCTGTCAATCACATCTAGAGATTTAGGGGAGCCCCCTGGGCTGAGGTGCATTACCTTTAAATTCCAAAAGGCTGATTTACTGGGGGCTGCTGCTGTGTGCTGTGATCTGTGTGTAGTGCTTTTGCTTTCCTGTTACCCCGACACAATTTTCCTGCACATGCCATATCTTTTGTTGGCACGAACTTGCCTAGAGCACAATTTTCCATGATCTTCAATAAATACAGTTACTTTTCACTTGCCTTTTGGTGTATGCTTTGCAATTCTCTGCTTGTTGTACAGAAGAACCTGAACTATACCTTCGCATAACATAGAGTAAGAGTGCTTACCTAGCACATGCTGATTCAACCCCTAGTACTGAAAAAAAGTTAAAATGGAACCAAGAGAAAAATAACAAACTAAACATTGTGAGGAAAAGAGAGAAAAAGTACAGAATAGGGCTGGGGATTTAGCTCAGCGGTTTCAGTGCTTACCTCGAAAGCACAAGGTCCCAAGTTCGATCCCCGGTACCAAAAAAAAAAAAGAGAAACAGAATAATGGAAGTGAGCTCAATTCCTTATCATCCAAAGTAATGAGTCAGCAGATACTGTTAAGGTTAATGCACAAAGAAATGTAGTATTTAGAATTATAGAAGAAATCATCCAAAAATTGGGAAGAAAAACAAAAAGTACAATTGGAGTTGGATTTGGGGGTAGGGAATAGTAACAGAAACTCCAAATTTTCATTTTTTTCCCCAGTTTAAACAATTTTTTGTATGTTTATTTCCACCTTTGTGCATTACATAATATATGAACTTTAGTTTCCCCCTTATTTAATTCATGGCTCTAACATGGATGACAAATAGTTTTCTTGCTCTCTGAGGAGCAAGTGCTGTTTGATAGGGATTTGCCAAGCAGTATAGGCTACCTTCAGACATATATCCAGAGGTTTGTGCTGTGGGATGCAGCAGAGTAGACCTGTGACATGGATGGTAAAATAATCTACCAAGCTGAGAGTGAAGTTTAGAAGGAAAAGTTTAATGACTGAGTACATTGTATAGCAGAATGCAAGACAACAGGAAGGGTATCATCTGTCTTAAGCCCCCCACCCCTCACCCCATGGCTTGCTTTTATGGACAGCTACTTCCTTCCTGGGCTTCCTCCAATGGCAGCTGAGCCAATGACGTAGGGCATCAATTTAGAACTTCTTGTGGTTGGAACTTTTGTGGTCAGAACTTACTGGAACTCTCTGAAGCATACAGGCATGCCCAGGGCCTGTCCAAGGCCTGGCTGAGGCATGTCCCAGAGCAAAGGCTATTGTACATAGAACTAGCAGGTGTGTTATTCACCTCAAAATGGAGTCTAGAATTTCTGGTGTTGAACCATACCATTTCTCAGTGGGGCTGGATCCACGACTAGTTCCTTCCTAGTCTGTAAGAACATCCTTCCCCTCACTTGGTCTAGATTCATTTTTCTCTATGTAGCTGGGGAAGTAACTGGGAAACTTGATTGTTAGCCACCAAGGAGGAAAAGGACAAATTCTCCAGGCACTCTTACCTGCTTGGAGGATTCCTCCAATCCACTGGAGTTAGGTAAGAGCAGGGGCTCACTATAAAAGGATGGGCAGATCCCCAAACAACCCAAGTATTTAACACTAGAGGGTATAAGCAAAAGGAGTGGACTGATGAGCAGGATTCAGCATGGGCTGAACCTCAGCCTTCCATACATCAGCTCAGCTGAGTCTCAGTTGTCTGTATATCCTCCTTTAAAAATCAGCCAAAAAGTGCCTGCCCCGAAAGCACAAGGTCCTGAGTTCGATCCCCGGAACGTAAAAACAAAAAACAAACCAAAAAAATCAGCCAAACAGAGCATGGAGCATAACAAAAATTGCATTACTTTCTGGTATGTCTTTATTGTGTGAATCTGCTAGTGTGAGTGAAGCAGGAAAATAGTGTGGCTAAAACTAGCTGGGAAAGGAAGTGGGGCAAGAGTTCAGAAGATATATACAGAATGGTTCCCAAAACCCTGCATGTGTGCTTCTCATGAGAACTTGAGCAAGTTTTTGATAGAATGACCTAGACATGACCCTAGTGTGGGGAAAACGGGACTGTTGGCATTAAGTACTTGCTATCATGTCTCTTCACATTAGCCCACCCTACACTGTCAGGTGTATCTTTATTTTTATTTTTTCCTCCCTTTTTACTTGGCTGAAATCCGCTCTGCTGAGTCCGTTCTTCCCCTAGCTTTCTGTTTTTTCCCACCTTTAATAAATGTGAAACTACCACCATTTATGCTTGTTTTGTTCAATTCTTTGTCGCAGAAAATTACCTGTAACAGGAGACTCCAGCACCCCAGAACCTGTGTGTATGTGTGTATTGTCATAGCTACACCTTTGGACCTCTAGGAGATGCAGAGAGGCTGGGGGCTTTTTTTAGGACTAATAGATCAAAAAGACACTTCAACAATGCTGCAAATATCAGGTCACATTTATAGAAAGACTCTTTTAGAACACATGTGGAATTGCCTAGGCAGTGAGTTTAAAAAGCATGGGTCTAGGTTATGAGTAGGAAGTTGGCATCAGAAACACCAATTTGCTTTGTATTCTGCCCAGGTAGGGAAGCAATTTACTTCAGTTTTTTTTTGTTGTTTTTTTTTCGGGTTTTTTTTAAATTTACTTCAGTTTAATGGGGTGATCATAGTGTGATGGAATTAATCAGGGGATACCTATAGCAACACTACCTATTTAGTTAGCATTAAATAACAACAAGCAATACCTGTGAGACTGTAGTAAGACTTGTATGCTTCTATTTTGATACTATAAATTGGTTCTACTCCTTTAAAAACAAGTAAGTCAGGAAGCCTGCCACATCATTCTACCTAGTGACAGAGAACTTTGGCGAGTTTTTTCAGAGATCTTTGACTAATCATTATACAGATTTAATCATGGTAGAGATCTCAATGGGCTATAAGTAACAAAGCAACATTATAATGGCACTAGTGTATAAAATTCCTTTAGCAGGAAGTTCTAAGTGGACACATTTATGATTCTGTCCAGAATTCTGTCCAGATGGTTGTAACTAAGAGAAGTGTAAGCCCAACTTTGGAGCTTTTCCTGAGGAATCTGGAATTTGGATAATTACTAGACAACGGTGTGATCAATGATTCATCTATTCATTCAACAATATTGAGCTCCCATTGTGTTAGTTATCTAGAAAGTTCCTTTCATATCTTTCTTTGGGCCCCTTTCTAGCACAAAGAGAATACTCAAGAAATATTTACTGATTGACAGACTGAAACAAAGTGGATTTTCCTATACTAGTTTCATATCTGGGTTGTAGTTGACAAAATTATTGTATCTGTAAAGCTTCCTTAAATTTATGAGTTGTTAAGCCTAGGAGATTACTGCTTTCTTTTGAATTCCTCTTGCAGTAAGGTCTGCTTTTGTATTCTTGTTGCTATCAAAATCAGCTGCTGATGGGGCCAGGGATTTAGCTCAGTGGTTTCGCCGCCTGCTGCGCAAGCGCAAGGACCCGAGTTCTATCCCCGGTACCAAAAAACAAACAAAAAATCAGCTGCTGATGGTTCCCTTAAGTAAGTTGTCTGTGGAGCAGGGTTAGCACCATATTTTTTTTTGGTACCTAGGATTGAACTCGGGTCCTTGTGCTTGCACAGCAGGCAGTGAAACCACTGAGCTAAATCCCCTGCCCAGCACCATATTTTAGTGAGCACTCTATCCTCATCCTATGTTCAGCTAGAGCCTTAGGCTGTTGACCTTGAAGGGTTATTGCAGAACCAAGCTCAATGATTTCATCCTTTTGAATTCTAGCATTCTCACTAGTGTGTGTGTGCATGGGTGCATGTGTATATGTGTACGTGTATGTAAGGGGGAGAGTGAGAGAAAAAGAAAGAGAAAGAAAAGTTTTGTATACTCCAGTCTAGGACCATTATCAGGGAATCTTAAGAGAAAATAATCAAATCCCCTAGGTGGCCATGATTCAGAGATACAGAAAATGGTAAAGAACTAAAGAAATGACTTGTACAATGACTAGGGTAGAATGTGGAAATGGACCTGTTACTGGGCTAGGTCTGAGAGCTTCCGAAAGCTGAAATAAGAAATTTACCCACCCTTTCGTAGAATAAGTTTGCAGGTCTGCTGATGCTTGTCATGGAAAAAGAATTTTCCAGACCTGTCAGTTAGAGGCAAGGTAAGGTTTTATTAGGCAGAGATTAGGACACACTCAAGAGTGGAGTGTGGGCAGTCAGAGAAATGACACACATTACAGTTTGGAACTGGGAATATTTATATATTTTTGATAGTGGGAATGTGTGGAATTTGATAATATATAGTCTTGCTCTTGGTGGGGAAGGATGGCCCACCCATAGTGAGGTAATCTATCTGTTTTGGTTGGTAGCATAATACACAGGTGAAAGGTGGTCTATGCTGGAAATCTGTGGTCTTGGTTTGGTGGGTGGAGAAGGATGGCCCTCCCACAGTAAGACTGCCTTTATGTTTTAGGTGGTGGCCTAATTTACAGGCGAAAAGATGGTCTATTCATAGGTGAAAGAGGTAAAAAGAGAAGGCTGAACCCATTTACAGGTGAAAGGAAAATGCCCAGGGTCACTATTCTGGGAGAAGAGAACATACAGACACACACACACACACACACACACACACAGACACACACACTGGGTTTGTGAGCTGAAGCTGCAATTTTCATTTTTAAAATTACAATTTTCCCTCTCTCCTTTCTGCCTAGCTTTTAATACTTCCATCTTACCTCAGAGCCATCAATTTGAAAAGCAGGAATATAACCCATCTCGGCTGACAGTAGCTAATTCAGTCCTGCAAGTGAAAAGGGATGAAAAATATATGGGGTCTACTGTACCTTGGTAGGCATGGGCTTCTTAAAGGTGATTTCAGCTTGCATCCACACACCCCTAGGGGACTCTAGCACGGACCAGATCTTCTCTTGAACAACATGGTTTTCTTCAAAGATATAAACTGCTAGAGTGTCACTCATTTTCAAAAACCCATAGATGGCATAATGAAAACGCAGGCAATACTGCAAGTTTCCTGGTAGGGAGGGACCATAGAGCCTTCCAATGTAGCCAGGTTGAGATGTAAGCTTTGTGTTGGCCAGCAAGTAATACCCTGCAAATAAGACAAAACATTTAGTGCAACAGCAATTCAAAATAATCTATCCCAGTAAGGCAAGAGATTAGGGCATGGAAGACTGGCTGAGGAAGTGTCACCTGTAATTGCAAAGTTCCAGAACACAGTGCAAATAGCTCCCAAAGTCCTGCGTGTGGACCTCTCACGAGAACTCGAGCAGTTTTGGATAGGACGGTCTAGGCCTGATGTCAGTCTGAAGAGTGGAAGATGCACAAAGGACAGTTGCCATTGAGCTCTCTGCTACTGTGTTCTTCCACTGTAGTCCACTTTCATGCTGGAGAGTGTACTTCTTTTCCTACTTTTACTTGGCCCAAACTCACTCTGGAGTGTATGTTTATTTTCCTTCTTTATTAAATGTAAAACCTTGTCACTGTTTGCATTTGTCTTGACCAATTCTTTGCTCAGGACAGAAAGAACCTAGAAATCACCTCTAGAAGGAGACTTCAGCAGTGTAAAACCCAGTAACACCAGATTAGGAAGCTGCCAGTTTGGCTAAAGTAGTGGGACTTGCCAGCAGTGACTTTAAACAATAGAAGACATTGTGTAATGTCTGTGGTTGAAGTCATAAAACAAATCTGTGCGCCTCTATTGCAAATAAAAAATCCTGAAATCCTTAAATTGCCTACTAGATCCACCCAGATTCTAGTTGAATTAGAAGAAATAAACATAGGTAAAAAGGAAACAAGGAAAACCATAATTTTAAAAATGAAAACTGCAGCTTCAGGACACAAGCTCAGTTTGATTTTGATTTTTCCTTCTCCCAGAACACAATAAGCCTGGGCAATCTCCTTTCACTCATCCTCTGCCTGGATCACTCACACTCTATCAGATAACTGCAGCTTCCCTCAGAGAAACCTCTAGATCCCTGGCCCAAATCTGGTTCTTCTTTCTCTATTCTCAGTTTACTCTGTGTTTCTTCCATGGGACTGAAGGGATCAAAACATGTCATCCCAAAATATGCTGCTTTGGCATGTTAATTACTTTGTACTGGTGCCATTTGAGAAAAGACAGAGGCAGAAAGAACTGTGGCCTTCCACTTTCTACCTAAAAGCAGGTCATCAAACTTGTCATGGTCAAGGTGCCCTCCCTGTTCCAGGAAGGGAAAATGTTTGTATTGCTAGTGAGTGGGAACTGATGCCAGGGCAGATCTGTACAAACCAACCTACAAACGTAACCCTTACCATTCATTAGTTTCCTCCATGTATTCCTGGGTTACTTTTCCATAGTTTACTACTCCTTGAAGCTTAAATGCTTTTCCTTTCCTTTCACTTCTCCACTACTATATCATTCTTTGTTGAAGATGACATATAAGTTCTCAGGCCTCTATACTTCTCTAGGTTTTCACTTTTTTTTTAATGAGGGCTCTCATGTGCAAGTAAAAATATTAAATAAAATATGTGTGTTTTCTCCCATTAATCTGTTTTATGTTAGTTTCATTTTTTGCTTCAGTCACAGAAACTAAGAGGGTAGAGGAAAAGTTTTCCTCCCTGACAGCACTTGCCACAACTTCTAATTTCCAGGTACAATAAAAAACTATGAATGTTACTTTTTTTCTAAAAAAATTTTTATTATAGTAAAAGACACATAGCCATGAGTCACCCTCAAAATACTTTCCCTCGCTTTGAACACACTTATCGCATCGTTTTTGCCACTTTTTGAAATGTTTACCTTGCATGGGCCTTTCTGCTTTGGGGATGAGCCAAGAGTAGTATGGTGCCAGATCCAGTAAAGAAGGTGGGTGAGGACACACACTACCTTCACAGAAACTTCTATAAATGTCTTGATTAATTCAGGATATCTGGGCACCAATGACAGTGCAACTAAAGACCCTCATGAAAGAGGACTTCTACAACTGCTTCAGGAAATGGTTAGAATCATAGATAAGTATATAAAGGGGAGTATTTTGAGAAGGGTTAATGGCAATGTGTCTTTGACTGTAATAATTTTTAATTTAGAAATTCACTGTTTGTTTTTTTTAATCACACTGTATCAGTTCATCTGTGTATACATTTGCCTGATGCTTCTCTTGCCCATGGAATTTACTGTCAGTCAGTGAGGATGTGGTTTGTATCTGACTTGTTCACTACTGTATCCTCCAGGCGTGAGTCTGGACAGGCTGGAGTAGGTTTTGAAGGGCCCGTATTTCTTCAATTTAAGCAATCTCTAAGAAAAGAGCATAAAATTACAGGTACTAAGATTGCAAGGATTCCTTCCAAGGCCTTTCTTGGGTCCTTTCCAAGTGAGGGTCCCTGGAATTTAAGCTTTCTCAGCTTCTGGGTAAATTCATTCCAGTGCTCAGAATATAAAAACTTGATAAACAAATGAATAAGACACTAAACCCCTTGAGACAAGCTCTTCCTATTAGTCTCCCCTGTGATGAGATCCACAAAGGATGTCATTAAAGTAATTGGCATCCATATGTACACATGGCTCAAACTCTGAATTCTAAGCGCTCCTTGTAGATACACCCATTAAGTATCCACTCAATATTTCTCAATAGTCCCCACATTATAGTTCTTGTTCCAGTAAAATACGTTATGTAAAATTTACCAATTTAACCATTTAAAAATGTACACTACAGTGTTATTTAGAACATTCATAATGCTGTACAACCATCACCATTATCTAGTTTCAGAACATTTTTATCAGTTTAGAAGGAAACCCTGTACCCATTAGATAGTCTTCCTCCATTCCAGTCCTTGACAACAATGAATCTGCTTTCTATCTCTACAGATTTGTCTGTTCTGGAGGTTTCATATAAATGGAAAGTAATGGTTTTTCAAAAGTATTTCATCTAAAATGAAGAGTAAAATCATTTCCAAAGGTTTGTCTATTTAATTAACTGGCAAACACTTTTCTTAGCACACCACTTTGAACTAGAGTTTTTAAACAAGGTCAGACATAAGATTACTGATTATCTTTGTTTCTCTGCAGCTGCCTTTTTTTTTTTTTTGAAGTCAGTGTCTGTAAGAATAGCCAGTGATCCACTGATGCATGAATACCACCCCAAAATGTCTCACATGGACAGACTTTTGACTTACCTAAGCCTGTAGTGTGGTCTCCAGTCCGATACATGTTTGGTTTTACTTTCACTCGGGTCCAGCCAGGACCATCTTTATCTTGGTAAAAGTTACAGAAGTCTTCCTCAAAATTGCAGCTTGCTTCCATGGCACTGAAAGGAAGCTCTGAGAAAATGAAGACCAAAGTTATGGTCAAACCTAAAGGTCTCAAAGGGCTAAGAGGGCTACCTGAACTGACTACAGATATTGTTATACTTGTGCCAGGGGGGACGGAGGAAGTGAGTCACTGCAAAATATTTTTCCAAGAATGGCAGGTTGACAGGTTAGCAGCACACCAGTATTTCAACATGACAAGAAAATTGTTCTTTTCCTCTCTATAGGGAGGGGAGAAGGAGCCCTGTTCACATTCTCTATATAAATATGTTAGCACCAGGCACCAAAAGAAATTTCCTTTCAGGATGTAGAGACTACGAGCATTCACTCACATACTTCTTCATGATTCAAAATTCACTCATAGAAAATTTAAATGAAAGTAAGAGAAAAGGAAAGGATTTTAGGGGACTTGGTATCTCTCTAAGACATATATTTTGGAAACATTATTTTCCAGAAATAATTGTCCTTTGTTGATCAATCTCTGGGTCAGAAGCATAGTTTAGGAGCTGATCTGCTTAAAGAAAATCAGCACTCAGCATAAACCATGCAGTTCAGAAGCCACACCTGATCTATTCTGGAGGTTGCTTGGTTTTTGGCTTTGCTGAGTGCTGGTATGGTTTACCCCAGCCTATGAACGTCGCCTCCTCTGAGATTATCAGGATGCAATGGAACATAAGAGTTTTCTGCAGTATTGACAAATGACTGGTAAGCCTCAGTGTTTCGACTGCCCTCAGGGTTCAGAGTGGATGTGATGGTGACAGTTTGGGACATAGTCAATGCAGTGGCGTGTGCTTCTGGTCTGTAGGCCGACAGATATGTTAGCCTGTTCTAGGGTCAGGAAGAAAGGATACTGTTTTATACAAATGGAAAATCACCTCTAGAGAAAGTTTTGGGTTCTGAGAGCCCAAGTGAGCTGGTGACACAGAGAGCTGTTTAGGACAAAGACTCACTATGTTCTCAATTTGTCAATTTTCAAAGAAAGAAAACATTTAAGTGGATGGAAGAATTGACCCAGATTCAAGGGTTGGAAAGAAGCATGGCAACCAAATCCCACAAAGGATCCAAGAGCCCAGCTTGTCCAGAGGAGCGCAGAGTTGTAAAGGGCATCGTCCGTGCAGCTGGAAAAACTGGTTCATGGACTTTAAGTTAGTTGATGATTAGTATAACATTTCCTGAACTTTATAGTTGTCTTATAGTTACACTGGAGAGTGTTTGGCTTTAGAAAATACACAATGAAATATTAAGGGGTAAAAAGGTAAAATGTTTGCAACCTACTCTTTTTTTTGTATTAAATTCTTTTATTGGTACATTGTAGGTATACAACACAATTACATTTCTCATTGGGAATTGTACCTTTATATAATGCATCTTGGTTCTTATTTTTTCCCCATTCCTAGCCCTCCCTTCACACTCTCCACCCTTCCCTATTTACAAAGACTTTATTTCCATTTTTTCCATTTCTCATCATTTCTCCTTTCCCTTCTTTCCTTTCCCCTGCCCCTCCCACTGCCCCTACCCCTTTGGACCTTTTCTTCCTATTTTACATTATCGATTATTCATTCTAATCATTGGTACATTTTAGGTATACAATATAATGACATTCATCGTTGGAAATTATTGTAACCTACTCTTAAATGACTGATAAAACAAACATGGCAAAATGTTAATAATTTGTATTTCTGGCTGAAACATACATGGGAGTTCTCTACAGTATTCCCACAAATTTTGTCTGAGTTTGAAATGAAACAAAAATAGTTTCTGAAAAACAAAATAACTCAAAAGAGTAACTAATAACACCTCACAGAAAAAGAATAAAAAGAAAAATTCCCTGTATAACCCAAATCTGATAGTATCTCAGGTCTTATGCCCTAGGAACAAACTCTGAGAGCCAGATAGGAGAAAAAGAAATTAATATAACTCTCAGTGCTCTGCCATCGTGGACTAACTCATACTCTCCTCTGCTTGATTCTGTCAGCACCAGGGTGTATTGTATACCCCGAAGACAAAGTCTGTGAAAAATGAGTATGATGTCTACCAACAGGGATCCTTCAAATTTCTCCAGTGGAGATTTGAAACTATCCTATGATGGTCTTCAATATTAGTCAACCCTCTGCTACCTGGTAGAGAAAAAACAGACGGAAATCCAATGGAAATCAACAGATGACTATCTAGTTCTGGAAATGGTGTGGTAATTGCAAACACCACGTCCAAAGAGAATGGCAAGCCAGCGAAATTACTCATCAGAAAGGAATCTCAAAGCAGCAGTCTTGGGTGCCTGCAAGAGAATCTTATTTATTACGTGGGAAAGGGAAGGAGGTAGTGCTAAAACTTGGAAGTTAATAGTAGTTTTACTTATTGATTATTACTATTCTTTTGAGCACTGGAGATTGAACCCAGGGCCTTATACTTGCTAGACAATCTGGTACCACTGACTTATACCCTCAGCCACTCTTATTTTTTATTTTGAGACAGGGTCTTGCCAAGTTGCCAGGCTGGCCTTGAACTTGCAATTCTCCTGCCTTAGCCTCCCTACTTCACCACCATGCCTGGCTCAGCAGTTTTATATAGAGCCACCATAATGTGGGAGAAGCCAGTAGGTGAATGGACACATGAATTTCTACATCAAGAAAATGGAATATCATTCAGTGCTAAAAAGAAGTTAGCTTTTGAGTCAAGAAAATACACGGAGAAAACTTAAATGGATATTACTAATTGAAGAAAGCCAATACAAAAAGGCTAAATACTATATGAATCCATTACATGGCATTCTGAGAAAGGCAAAATTATAGAAAGAATAAAAAGATCAGTGGTTACCAGGGGCAGCTAGGGATATTCTATATGACACTATAATATGGATACATGTCCTTATACATTTGTTCAAACTAGAATGCACAACACCTAGAGTGGATCTTAACATACACAGCGATGTGTATGCAGGGAAGGACATATGAGAGATCTCTACCTTCTGCTTAATTTTGCTGCAATCCTACGAGTTCACTAAAAAATAAACTCTATTAAAAAACAAAGCAAAACAAAACTTAAAAGTAAGAAAGGATCACTTTTCTCCATGGTGATGCACTGGATCATATAGAAAAAAATTTTCCTGATGATGTGATTATATTCTTTTGCTGAATACATACTCTTAGAGGTGAATTTGTCTGTGGTCTGATAAAAAGGAAATCTCAAAAGTGTGACTCAAAGACTAAATCTGTTCCACCTAGAATACCATTTTTACCCTGGGACAGTATCTGACTGCTGAGGATGGGGCCAGGGGCCCTGGTGGTGACCCCACAGAGGGAGTTGTCCAGGGATCAGCGTGGAGACAAAGCCTTTGGTTCAAGCTTGTTTCAGAAGTGCAGGTCAAGTGGTGATCACAGATGGAGCTGCTAGGGAGTGTTAATAACACATTCAAAGGAATAGGAAGGAATCAGAGGTGGGTGGAAGCCCTTGAGCCTCAGTTGATAATCATGGGAGAAAAAAAGTGAGGGGGAAAAAAAAGAAGAAGAAATAAAGCCACTTAAAGCAAATTACCTAAAAGCATCACCATGTAAGTTTTAGTTAATTACTTACTTTCTGACACTTGGACTTCTTGGAAATGAGAGGCTTTGAAGATAATCTAATTAGCTGGAGTGTGTTGCAGTTTCAGAAGAATAATAAGGAGTGTTTCTCATCATTTCCTCTGCTCCATGGAGTTCATGGAGACAAACTCAGCATCAGCCCTACAGATCTAAAAGGCTCATCAGTCCCTGCAGTGCTAGAAAAGACAGACACTGGGGGCACGGTGCTCTGAAGGCTGCTAAACTTGCTGGGTAGTTTGATGTCAGTGGACACAGTTCAAAGCTAGCTTGGGGAAGGGTTATGACACAAGGGGATCTCTGGGCTACTGTCTGGGCTGTGAAGACCCCTGAGGGCATTTGAGATAAAGAAAACTGGCAACTTCAGGTATAACCCAGGCAGCTGAATTAGAGCAGAGTTTACAACTAACAAGAGGTCTGCCAGCGTGTTGTTGAATGGCCAATGTAGTTGTCCTCTGAGAAGAGTGTCCACGAATGTCAGGATACTCCCAGCCTGGGCGTGGGGTGGGCTCAAGCCCAGAGAGGAGGTTGGGGCTTTCAGTTTGGGGTTGGGCATTATGGCAAGATTCCTAGAAGTAGACAGGAATGCCTATTAGATATGCAAGGATTTACAGACCACAAGGACAGCTTACTCCTGTAGTCTAGACTGCAGGCCAAACACGGCGATGGAGAGGAGTTTGTCGTTGGAAAAGACTTGGGAAAGGAACAGCTATAACTTAAAGTGGGGTCGTTTCACTGTCCTGTGAAAGCATATTAGGGGGTTGCTTGGTAAAAGGTGAAAGATTTATGCGATCTGAAGAGAAACCAGACTATGAGTAACTAGGGGGTTACTTGGATGAAGCCATGGGACACTGGTTTTTAAACCTGTGACTCTAATGGATCTCAGGTGTGGGAAACTGAGATCCATTGGAGTCACAGGATTAACTGTAAGCCTGATGAGATGGTAACAACATATGGTTCATATGTTGAACTAATTCCTATCTCTGCCTAATATGGAGATGGGGAAAAAAAACTTTAGATCTGGCTGGGAAAGCAGATACAACAAGTCAGGAACTAACCAAGATAAAGAAAAATATTGGCACCTATTATGAGACATACAGACATAAACTATTTGTGAAATACAAGATAAAGTATGAAAGTAAAGGACTATGCTTCCAGAGACCCAGCATCTGGCTCACAGAGCTCAGTGTATGTGCCTGGTAACAGAAAAGAAGAGCTTTCTAAAAATAATGGGTAATAGAAAAGAGGAACTTTCTAAAAATAATGATAAAGAGGTTGTGGAATTACTGTTAATATAATTGAAATATTAATTGGTGGAATTAGGGGAAGATCACATTTTAGAGTAGAAGACTTTTGTTTCTGTTATGTCAAATTTAGAGACTCTTAATCTTTGATTGTTCTTTGATTTAAATCACTTAAAATATGTAAATCCAGGGCTTGGTATGTAGTTAAATGGTAGAGAACTTGCCTAGTATGTGTAAGGTTCTAGGTTTGACCTCCAGCACCAGGAAAAAAACCAAAAAGATAAAAATATGTAGGTCTAGTTGATTCTGTTTCACTACTCTTTTTAAAAATACAATTAGTAAAAAATAATATTTAGTTTCAGCAAATTAAGTTTCTTTCCGATTCTGGGGTAATAGTTTAGCTCCAGTACAAATATTATCTTTCTTAGAATCTTCCTAATAGAATACATATATCTGAAACCTTATGAAATTAGAGTTCGACTCTACCATAAGTGAAAGTCAGACCACAAAGGTCAAGTTCAAAAAATGTATTTCCTGTGCTCCAAAGGCCACGATGAGGGCTCACTAATATGTGATGACCACAGTGTCTCCCTGGGCCCCTCAAGGAAACAAATTCACTAACTGGTAAGGTCAATTACATTTACATGTAATGTAATGTAATGTAATGTGTTACCATCATTATTATTATTATATTGTCATCCTTCTTACTCTAAACCATTTATTTCCTAATTCACTTAGAGTCAATTTGTTTATCTATTTTCCCAGAAAGTAAAAATGTCAGAATAAAATTATTTGAGGGATCACTTTGGAAAAAAAAAGTAAATAAATTAAGTGTATGTAATACCTAAGCAAAACCATTGTAGAGATGTCTAACAAATACTAATATATTTAAACATAGGGGCATTTATAAATCTTGGATAAAGTTGGAAAGAGTTATTATAATTATCTTCAGTAGATTGTAAGCATTTTTCCCCATCTATCCTGCCACCCATCAAGATACCCTTTAAAAACAAAGATGAGTTACAGTAAGTTAATATTATTTAAATTTCCTTTAGTAGAAGGTAGGGAAAATGTAACCCATGGTTTTAGAACAATTAGACTCACTCTATGGGGGACAAAAGTGGGTAATAGTCCAAGAAAGCAAGAATTCAGGTCATTAATTTTTTAAGGATAAGAGAAAAGCTGAGGAAATCAAAGACAATTTAAAGCAAGTCCTGACACCAGGTATCTATTAAGAAAGAAAAATTCCAAATGGAAAGAGGAAAAAAAGAGAATGCTTACCTGTCTGATTTTGGCAGTGAACAGGAGAGAAAGAAATATCATCCAGGGCAACATATCCTCCTTTGGGACCATTGAAAGCAACTTCAAAAATAACCTAGGAGGAAAGTGACACGTTGCCCCATGTTTACATATTTCTGTTAGGCTTAAGTGTTGTTAACCATATTTTACAGTGACATGCCAATCAAACCAGTTGAGTCCAAGTCACAAGGACATGTAATTATGTTCCCAAATATAAGTGTTTGGGAAGCACTCTACCCAACTCATAACCTTTTGTAGGAGAATGAAACTACTATAATCTGAATGCCTTGTCCCCTGACAAGTTATATGTTGAGGTCTCATTCCCAGTGTAATGGTATTAGGAAGTGGACTTTGGGGAGATGATGAGGTCCTGATGGCAGACCCTTCATACATAGGACTAGTGTCTCTAACAGGGGAGCCTGTTTGCCCTTTTCGTCATATAAAGACACAGTGAGAAGGCATCAATCAGACACTACATCTACCAGCACCCTTGTCTTGGACTTCCCATGGTCCAGACCTATAAGAAGTAAATTTCTGCTGTTTATAAGCTATGCAGTCTATGCCATTTTGTTACCACAGCCCCCATGGACTCAGACTTCCTAAATTTGCATTTACTGGTAGATATTTCCCTCTTCCTTGAGGATCAGCTGCAGTGCCCATATTGTTTTGATACAACTCTAGAATTCATTAGCATTATGAAGTTAGATTCAAGGAAAACCAGGCTGAGTGGAGAAAACAGGCCATTTTCTCCCCCTGCCGTCCACGTCCACAGGGAGCTAAGCCATCTGAGTCTCTATCCTTTCTTCCCATGTGGAGCTCTACTGGAGGCACAGATGCAGTGGTTAGAGATGAGTGCCTTGATCTTGGCATGTCCAGGCACGTTCCAACAGATAGAGAGAACATGGGTTAATGAGTTCAACCCCTTTCGTTTTGCTGTCTCACTCGCCACTGACTAAGTCTAAATTCAGTTGTCTTTCTGCCTGTGACCACGGGGGATCAGGTGTGGTGAGCATAGCCTTCACCCATGTAGAGAAAACCACCCAGGTGTGGAGTCCACGTTGTGTGGGATGAGAGCATGAGAACACAGCGTGGAGCAGGGTATGAAACTTAAGCGCTTGTAAGGGCCAGGCAGGTAGTATAAATGCATGAAGAAGGGCTGCTATATGCACTTTTGAGAAATGGAGAAGGCAAGTCTATCCAAAGAGGGCAGCAACTACTCAGCTCCATCAGTTGCTGATGTTGGGAAGTCAGGCGGGCTATGGGCTGAATTGTGTCCCCTCAAATTCATATTGAAATCCCAACCCTCAGTACCTTGGTACGTTACTTTATTTGGGAATAAAGTGACTGCTAATGTAATTGGTTAAGGTGAGGTTATAGGCAAAAGGGTGGGTTTCTAATCCAAATGATTGGCACTCTTATAAAAAAGGGAAAACTTTAGGTGGAGAGATAGATACACAAAGAGGCACACATGAAGACAAAGGTAGAAATCTCTAATCCTATCAGGACCAGATACTGTCAGCAAACTGCTAGAAGTGACAGACTGTCCTGGAACAAATTCTCCCTCACAGCTGTTGAAGGAACAAATCCTTCACTTGATCATGGACTTTGGGCCTCCCAAAATGTGAGACACTAAATTTCTATTTTTTAAAGTCACCCACTCTGTGCTACTTTGTTATGATAGCTCCAGCAAACAAACAGAAGGCCTAACATGTTTGCATCTAGCAAGTTATCCAGAGGATCCAAATCTCTTGATTTTACTTGATATATTTGGATTTTTCAATGCTGGCAGGTAGTTCAAAAATTAAAACAAGCAAAACACAAACAAAAAACAAACCATTACAGGAACCAGACAAATAACCATCCACTAGATTTGACCCATAGGCTTAGTTTGCAACCTCTTCTGAAGACAACAGTGTCTCAGAGACAGAGCGACCAGAGCCCAAATTCCATTTTCATCACCTCCTAGCTAGGCAACCTCTGATCCACTGCTAAATCTCTTGAAGTCTTGCTGTTTTTATTTATTATAATAGCACCTACTTTGCGGGGTTGTTGGGGAAATAAAATGAGATAATGTATATAAAGACTCCAGCACAGAGTCAGGTACAGAATAAGCTCTGAACTAATTTTACATCTTTTCCTTCAGGCTCTCTCTTGAACTCTTGTTCAAGTTTGTGCCAATTGCACCACTAATTAGCTTGAGTAGGCCTTGTCTCTTTTCCAAGCCTCAGCTTCATTTTTGAAAAAAAGATGGGATTAGATGGTTCTTAGGGTCCCTTTCAGCTTAATCACAATGTTTCTCCTGGAGCCAGGCTCTCCAAAATGCAAGGGGAGCCCAGAGGTTTGTCTCTCACAAACAGCAAGGGTTACAAATGAAGGAACAGACACGGACATATGAGAAGCAGCCAATTACATTCACAAACTTGACATAAATCCATGACACTGAGCTCTCAAGACTCTGGCTGGTA
Source organism: Heterocephalus glaber (assembly GCF_000247695.1). The sequence goes on from NW_004624736.1 coordinate 2,925,748, forward strand.
AAGGAAGTGAATGACAGAACCTAGTTCCTACTGAGCAGGTAGATTAAGAATGACAGTTCTGATGAGAACATGCTATACACAGCCCACACGCCATTCTCTCTCGTTCAGAAAGATAGTCTCCAGCATTTGTTTTCCTTTTTAAAATTCCTTTGAGAACATGGTGAAAATAAGTTTACTGATTTTCACAGGACAAGTTCCCATTTTTGGCAATTACAAGAGCAAATAATACCAGCAAATAGGTTCAGACCACTGGAGTAAAATCACATACATATGGACCCAGAGATGCCTGTTGGGGTTTAATAGTGTCTAGCATTGTAACTTTTCAAATGCAATGGATTGATTTATTACTATTGTGGTGTTTGTCATACTGGGGTTTAAACCAAAGACCTTTGCACTGAGCTACAACCTTTCAGAACTTTAAAAAACAATCCAGACAGTGTCACTAAGTTCCTAAATTGCCCAGTCTGGGCTTAAAACTGTGATCATCCAGCCTTACCCTCAGCGACATTTCACTCATACAAAGTGTAAGTATTTTATATGGTTGCATGAGAGGAGTTGGTAAAGACAATTTATTTGTATGTGTGTGTGGGTGTGTCGGGGACTTGTTTCATTATTAATAGAAGGAACATATTCTGAAGCAGTACATGCATTTCTTTTTTTTCCTTGTAACCCAAACTCACAGAAAAATTTCCATTGGAATGCAAGAGCAAATTGAGGCTTGGTCAGACTTGGGGATAGGAAATAGCACACATTCTGCAAATGGCACTGTGCTCTCTCTGGGACCTTTCGAGGGTGGGGTGTAAGAGGGAGGAAGGAGGTGGGGAAGAGGCAGGCACGCCATCAATGGATGGGACACGTCAGAAACCAGGACCCGCCCCAGCATCCTCTGCAGCTCTACAGCAGGCTAGCAGATGGCACCACTGAAAAGCAGCCAGAGGAATAAGCACTTCTACACTTTAAAGGGAACTGGGGGAGATATTGCGAAAAGCACAAATTAAAGAGTGAGGGGTATCAGTAACTTGTAACTAAGACCCTATTTATAGCTCCAAGCCCTTTCAGCAATCGCACATATATAGCAACCACAAGGCTACACCCAGGTCCTCGAGGTCCTCGGGCTCCTTGGACAGGGCCCCCTCTTTGAGCTGTAGGTCAGATCTCAGTCTCAAGTTTCCTAGCTGTGTGACCTAGAAAAAAGATGTTAAATTTCTTGGACACTGTTTTCTCCTTTTTCATCTGCAAATATGGGAATAATTTTATCTACTTTGTTAGATAGTAATAAAAGTGATCTGAAGTTCTCAAATACACACATAGATGTAGATATGTGTTAATATGCATGCTTGGAAAAAGGTCTGTCAGGATAAATACCAAGATGCTTGTAGTTTTCATCTTTGTAGATGGGCTTAGGGTGTTTCAACTTACTTTGCTTCTCCAAATTTTCTAATTCCCTGCACTGGACATTTACCACTTATATAACTGTAAAAATACCTTTAAAATAAAAGCACCAAAGCTGGTTTCAAATTAGGGCTTTAATAATAAGTTCATTTCTGATTTTTGAGACATTATGCTGCAAAGAAAGAAATCACTTTTTTTCTGGCAAGACAAATCCCTCAATTAAAAAAAGACCTCAAAGCTGTTGTCAAGAATGGAAGTCCAGGAATGAGTTGCACCGGGGAGCCTGGCCTCATCTTTTGAACTCTCGATGGGCACAGTACAAGGACCAGAGAGAGCATTTTCCAGGAGATCTAGTTAGTTGACTGGCTTTTCCCATATTTATCCTTATAAAAATGTGCTCACTAGACCATGAAAGTAATAAAAAAAGAAGATAGAAGGGCACATACAAGAGAGGAGAAAGGTGGAGAAAGGAAAAGAAAGATTAAAATAGAGTTACAAACAGGAACTCAAGGGGAAAAAGGAGATAATGGTCATTGGGTACAAAGTTATGGTTAGATGGGAGGGATAAATTTTGATGTCTAATGCACAATAGGCTGAGTATAGCTAGTAATAATATATTGCATATTACAAATTATTAGAAGAGAGGATTTTGAGTGTTCTTACTACAAGGATATGATAAATGAGTTGATGGATGTGCTAATTACTCAGATTTGATTGTTTCCCATTGTATACATGTGTCAAAACATCACACTACGCAAAAAATGTGTACAATTAATTTTGTCAATTAAAAATTAAATGAAACTTTAAAAATAAATTCAATGTGTGCCCACTTAACAAAAAAACAACCATCAAGGTGCATTAGGAATGAAAGGCTGGAGAGTGTGTGACCTCCATGCCTATATGAGGTGGCACTGCTGCCACGTGTCCACGCCAGGGCACACCTGGCTCCCTGGCACACCTACCTCCATGGGGTAAGGAGCACTGAACTCCACCTCCACAAGGTTCCAGGCTGCGTTTCCCGGATTGTCCACTTTCCATATCTCCTCATACAGGCCCGTCCCATCCCGAGTGTAGAGGGAGAAGACGTTGTCATTGCCCTGCTGGAGCTGGTAATAGAAGAACAGGCAGCCAGACATGGGGACCGTGGTCATCGGGGAGATGAGCTGCGCCACCTCCTGGAAGTGCTTGACATAAACCGAGTCCACATACATGTAGTGCCCTGGAAATCAGAGGGAGAACACAGGCTAAGTCAGGCTGGGTGGCTGCAGATGAAAGAGCACAGTTCTGGGACTCATTTCAACATAATTCAGTAGGAGTGGTGGAGGCGAAGTGGGTGGGTTACAGAGGAAAGCAGTCCGGCATGTGTGGATAAATGCTGCTGCTGGGAGACAGCACACAGGCTTCACAGTCCATTGTTAAAGCTAGATGAGGTAGTGAGGACCATTGTTTTTATTTCTCTTATTTCTGATGGTAGTAAAGTTTACATATAGAAATGGAGATGTGTCATCTGCAAAGTGCTTGTATTTTCACAGGATGAACGCACGGCTGCAAAGAAACAGAACAGTGCCCCAGAAGCCACCCTTTCCCAAGACTTCTTTGAATTGGAAGACTTTAAGAGCACAGTGAACATGCCATCTATTATGAAAAGGGCATGCATGGACCCTCTGGACACTCTGACAATTTATACAAAATGTCACTGTGTGTTTTTTGAGTGGAACTAAGACTGTGAATTCAAACTAGATGGCAATTTGCGCATCACTAGTGGGCTGGGTTGGCTGATCAACACTGCAGATAAGACTGGGATTTGGAAGTCTGAACTTATGACACTACTGCTGGTGGACGCAGAGGCTATAGAGGACAGGAGCAGAGAAGCCGTGTGGCCAAATGGAGGCTGCTTTGATAGGAAAGGTCATCGAGCTGACCTTGGGTCCTGCTCCCTTCCCACTAATGTTGTGACCTTGAGCCAGTTTCTGAATTTGTCTGGCCATCAATTTCCTGATCTGGTGTCCATACAGGACTGGTTCCAGGACTCTCTGAGGAGACTGTACTCTGTGGATGCTCAAATTCTTTATATAAAATGGAGGTAGTATTTGCAGATAGCTTACACAATCCTTCCATGTATCTTAAATCATTTTTAGATATTTTATAACACCTAATGTGATGTAAATTCCATGTAAACAGTTATTCTCCATTTATTAGGGAAAGTTATCAAGAAAAAGTCTGTATATATTCTGTACTGATGCAATTTTTTTCTGAATGTTTTTTATCTGTTGGTTGAACTGACAGATGTGGAGCCCCGGATACAGAGGGCTGACCATGTCCCTAATAGGGTTGACATAACTGTTAAATGAGACTGTCTGTAAAGAGTGTCTGGCTTCTTTTAATTGCCTAACATAATTACAATGAAATAAAGTAATGCCACTTATGAATCTAGAACCATACTCGCCATATAGTCTGTTTTATATATAGGGTAGCTATTACTATGAGCAATTCTGTATGAATTTATTTCAACAATCACAGAGGGGTGTTCTGCAGTGTATCTTGGATGGAATTTTATTTCTATTTACAAGGTCAGAAAAATTACTACTTAATATCTTCAATTTTATTATATAATGCCTGGTTAATAAGAATTTCTTTTCCCCCACCAAATGAGTAGTAAGAATACTAGGAGCAATACAGCATATGCAATTCTTATTTTAGTACATTGTTGGTTTGTGTAAGGCCCTCAACATATGGTTTTTCAAAGCACAGAGTCTCACAAAGGTTATCACCCTAAAATGGCAAAGGAAAGATGGACAGATCAAAGCTCACTTTTTCTTGGTGGCAAATTATTCAAACCCCTGAATAATCTCCCTTGTTTAAATGTAATTTTTCCTATCTGCTTGTAAGCCATGCAACTGTGAATAAACACAGATCACAAACTCAGACGCTCAGGGGAGCCAGCCAGATGAAATGTGTGTATGAAGTAGACTGGGTCAGGGAGAAAAGAAAGGCTGGTAAATTAGCTGCCAGCATTTGAAATCATATTTCTCCAGCAACAAGAAACAAAAATCAAGCTTCCCAGGAAAAGCTGGGAAATCTAGTAATGCTGGGCCCCTGTCCTCCCACAGCCTTAGTTAGCTGTGGAGGCAGCCCCTGTTCTGCAGCCTCCCTGGGCACACAGCTTGCACTCCAGCTGATGTCCCTCCATCCAGCCCAAGCTGCAGGCTTTTCCCACCAAAGCCCAAAATACAGGTTTATGTGGCAAACCTATCCATTTTGCATTGATGCTCCTTATATTAGTTTCTGGGGCCAACATAACAAAATAGCACATACTGGGCAGCTTAAACAACAAAAGGTTATTTTCTCACAGTTCTGGAGGCTACAAGTCTGAGAGTCTGAGATCAGGATGTCAACAGGAGGCTGTGAGGGGAAGATCTGCCCCAGGCCTCTCTCCTGGCTTCCAGAGGGTTGCTGGCTGTCTTTGACATTCCTTGGCTTGCAGCTCTTAGTCTTTATCTTTATATAGCATTCTCCCTGTGCATGTGTCTTCCTCTGTGTCCCAAGCTCCCCTTTCCTTAAGAACAGTGGTTATATTGGATTGGGGGCCCCTCTACTCCAACATGACCTCATTTTCATTATGTACGAAATTTCCAAATAAGGTCACATCCCGATGTACTGGGGCTTAGGACTTCAATATATAAATGTTGAGCAGCACAAGTCATCCTAAAAGGAACACCCCCTACCAGAATTTTTTAAACTTGGTGTGTATTAAAAAACATATATGCAGAATGGACATGGCTAATAGAGTCCAGTTGGGTCTCTTCTGTGAAGGACTTTCAAAGGGAGAATCAGGACGGCAGACTCGACCAAACCAGAGAATCTCTGATATGGAAGGAAGGCTACTACTCTTCCTTATCCTAAGCTCAAATGGCCTCTAAATCAGTCCTGGGGCCAGTCAGCCTTCACAGAGCCTTCTAGAAATAGAGAATGCATGTGACAAGTTCAGCTCTGTAACAGAACTCTATTCACTAAGAACTCATTTTGGCCATTCTTTTAAGATTGTGCCGCACAGTGTGTGCACACTATTGTTATTTTATAATTATTTCGTTATGGAACTCTTATTTTTTTCATAGAAGTAAGAAGAGTGCTTTTTAATATTTTCTTATTAATATCTACATGTATTAAAATTTTAAAAATCTCTCTCTATTATAAATAAAAGAACTCATGGTAGTATCAAAGGCAGAGATAAAAGTCGGGGGTGGCAGCACACACCTGTAATCCCAGCATTCTGGGATACTGAGGCAGGAGAATCCCAAATTTGAACCTATCCTGGGCAATTTAGCAAGAACTTGTCCCTAAATAAAATCGGTATTTTTATTTTTATGTTTTGGTACCGGAGATCAAACTCAGGACCTTGCGCTTTCGAGGCAGGCAGCAGAACCACTGAGCTAAATCCCCCACCCTAAAATATGTATTTTTAAAAAATGGGCTGGGATGTGTGGGGATAGCTCAGTGCAGTACCACACCAAAAAAAAAAAAAAAAAAAAGCAGAGAGGAATTATTTATTGCCTTGTACAATACGTCTTACCAATGAAACAGAATCCCTGTGCAGATATGCATCTGGGGAACTGAGAGGAGGAGTGAGTGAGGATACTTTGATACTTTGCTTACTCAGTATGTCAGCACGCAGCTGTGGAGGTGCGCCACTGAGGTCTCTGTCAGGAGAACTTGCTGCAGGGACCATAACTGCCTGTCAGTCTCCAGCTCTGGCACCTTTGTGTCAACAACAGTGTTTTTACCAAGGCTACACCACTGAGGGCTGCTCAACAATTCCCCTCAGCCCGGCCTCTCCTCTTCCTTAGGATGTGTATCCTGTACTGAGGCTCTTCCTGCCCAGGGCCACACTGTGACTTGTGGGCCCAAGGGATGTTTTATGCTATGGGCCCCTTCTCCCTTAGCAATACTAAAAATGTAGTCTATGACTGCATTGGCAGAAAGATGAATGTAATTTTAGGCCTGGTATGTTACTGTACTGGTTATTTCTGTACTCATATTTTCCTTCTGATTTTAAAATACTAAGATGCAGACATTTTTATGGACCCCTAAAATGTCATGGCTATTAAGCACTGTGCCCTCTGTCCCTAATGAGTATGCTGGCCTTGGCCCTACTCTGACTTCTTTTCCCATAGTCCTTCACCATCATCTCCTCTAACGTTTCTTCCCCATCTAACCCCAGCTTAGTGTCTGCTTCACGGGGGCCCAAAGTGACTCAGTCCTGAAGAGAGAAACCATTTTGCCCAGGGTGAGGAGTATCTACCTCCAAAGATTCTAGAAGACTCTCAATGCATCCGAAAAATTTAACAAATCCACTTGAATCTATTCACTCCACTTCAGGAGTTTGCTACAACTGAGCCAAGCTAGAGAAATTTCTCACCCCTAGCCTCATTATAAATTCATCCAGCCTGCAGAGGACAGACATCTGATTGTCTTTTTTAAGGGATAATTACTCACCTGCTGTGTGGACAATATTTTAATCCCTGCATTTGCTGCATTAACAACCTGTGCTCGTGACATTAGGCCAAGTGAACCACAAGCACATGTCTGATCCAAAAAGCATCAGGCAAACACAATGTGACCTCCCCAAAGTGAGTCAGAAAGGCCACAGGGAATTGGACCAAGACTGCAGACACCAAGTCTCATGGAACCACTAGACTAGACCACACTGTGCTGCCTTTCTTTTCTTCTTTATCCTTCATTTATTGCCACAGTTGGGTTCTAATTACTGGTGATCTGAATAACAACAATTATCTCACTGGGAAACCAAACACAGCTCTTACAAGTTTTTCATCTCAGCTGAAGGAGTGGAAATGGCTCAGAAACCACCTCTCAGGTATTGCTCCCGGGAGGCAAGGCTGGAGGCAGGACAACAGCTCTGGGAGAGTGTCACCAGTACAGTCTGCTCTGAGGAGGAGCCACCAGGGGTTGGGTGGGTGCAGGTATCATTCATGTTCCCTTCCAATGACAATAAAAAAGGTAGCCTGGAGTCCTTGAGAAATTAAGTTCAGTGCTGGTTATTATGGGAATTTTCCTGTGCAGTTCAGTGAGGCCAACCCTTCTATCTGGCCCAGGGTCCTTGAGCTCCTGAACTTCTGGAAGAGGTGGGGTTTTTTGTTTTGTTTTGTTTTTGTCAGATCAAGATTGGAGTAGGATTGGTTTCGATATGATATGAATACAGATGGACCTTGGGTAGGTAGAATCCTAATAATCAACAAATTATTGGGAACCCCCAGGCTCCAGAGATTTGAATGTATTAAAACTTTAATTAAAAACTAAGGACTTTATATAGAGGAGCAATGTGTTCCCCATATAAGAACTGAGATATTCACTGTCATTCTTCTGAAGTCTGTGCTGCTTTGCCATACTGAGACTGGGAGAGTCTATTGTTCCCTACTTCTGATTATCCACAAAGAGCCTGAGGTTTCTAGAAAAAAATTCAAATTCAGCTGAAAGATGACAATTTTTGATAATGCCAGCGGAAGGGCAGGCCCTCTTGGGATGATGCCTGAGTGCCAGCTAAAACAGGACAAGGACATCCCCTCCTTCCTTCAGCAAGCCTCAGTGTTAGCTGGATTGCCAGGGAAATCAGTGGCTCCTGGCAGTCAGCCATTTCCCCCTGGTTTAGGCCTAGAACTCTGAGGGCAGGCCTTAAACATTTATGTTTCAGCAGCCCAAGTAATCAGCATTCCTCAAAGACTGCCCATGGTCTGGCTGTAATGCCAAAGGCGTCCCCTGACTCAGCTGTGATTTGGCCCCTTGGTCTCATCTGTACTCCAGCTGTGTTGTCGGATTCACTCTTGCGAGCTGTCTGGACAGGCTGCTTCTTTGGGATAAGAGGCAACATGGTCTGAGGAAACTTGCCAGATGGAAGTACCCACTGGTCTGGTACCATGGTGTGCAGATGGCACACAAAGATAGCAATGGAACATGCCCCCTTCACTACTCCACAATCTGACAGTCATGTTCCTAAACTCTTAGTTGGAAGGGTTTGGGTGGCTTTCATTCTCATAGAGTCAAATTTCAGTCTTTTTATAGGATGACAGAAATGTAAATGAATGCTAAATAGGATTATCTTAGTCTCTGGTAAGGGCTCAAGACCAAGAACAAAGATGACAAGCACCTCCATTTTCTAAAGAGGGGTGCTAGGCCATCAATATGCTTGGTGGCAGAACTGGGCACCTAAGGTGACTCTACCAACATACATTTTTTTTTTTTTAAAACAGGGTCTCGCTAAGTACTTCAGGCTGGCCTTGAACTCACTCTATAGCCCAGGCTAGCCTTGAACTCATGGCAATCCTCCTGCCTGGACTTCTTGAATTTAGGATTACAGGTGTATACTACCACGTCTGGCCCAACCTACCAATTTTGTACCATCTCTGCCCTCCAGTCTGCATATGTAAGAAGGCTGGAGATGGATCAGAGAGTTTGGAGACAGGGCTCTACTCTCTCTCTCTCTCTCTCTCTCTCTCTCTCTCTCTGTTTCTTTTTCTCTTCGCTCCCTCCCTGCCTCCCTCCCCCCTTCTTCCTCTTCTTCTTCTTCTCCCACTTCTTCCCCTCTCGTTCTTTTTCCTCCTCCTCCTACTCTTTTTAGAGAGTTGACTTGCTGTGTTTTCCTTTTGACCTTTCAAGGGAAGACAAGGGGCTTGTTTCCTTGTTCTTTCCTTGGGAAAGAGGCCTAGGAGGATCACTTGTGAAGGATGGAGGAGGGAAACTCCCATGTAACCTTGTCCCTCCCTGTAAGTGCAGAGAAATTCCTGGGTTCTGCAATTGCCTTGGGCCTTGAGAGAAAGGTGATTAGAATTCTTGAGAGATCTTGAGCAGGGAAACCTGAGTCTACAGAACACAGAGACAAGTGTCTGACACTTGACTGCATACAGTTTAAGGCAGGAAGCTGGCTATAGGGTCCTATAGGGGCAGAGTAGAGAGGAAGGAGTTTTGTTTCCAGTAAGCGGCACTTCCAGAGTTTGATGAGGCAAAGATGTTGAGTTTTCCCTTAGCCTAAATGGGCAACTAAGAAGGTAGCTGTGCTATAGTCCCTTGCAGAGACTCTTCTCGGCATGGTAGTCTCCATAGAAAGGGGCTGATAGGGTGACCCTTTATTCACAGGAGCCAAGGGGATTCATGGATGACCAGCCAGAGAGTACATCATCCCTGTCTGGGAAGTGAAAAGTGAGATTCCTGTAACTCACACGAGAAGAGGCCAGATTTTGACCACCTACAGTGTGAATGACATAAATTTAATATTAAACAGCACCAGCAAATAACATTTTTTGTCCTGAGTCCTTTCCTTTCTGTCCCATGCCCCACTACATCTCTCCAATCCTGATGAAGCCAGAAGCAGCATAGTGAATGGGAGAAAAGGAAGGGAAGAGACAAAAAGAAAAGGAAGAGACAAAAAGAAAAGGAAGAAACCTTTGTTCCTGCTGCTACTGCTGCTGTGGTTTAGGGGTGAGAAGATCAGAATTGGATGAGACAGTGGGGTTGTGATACGACTGAACTTAATCCTTAAAACTGAGCTGTCTGTTAATACGTGAAAATGGCCAGGAAGCCATGGCAAGCCATCTAGGGATGGAGGAAGGTGATACAGCAGAGCTTGCATACAGGCAATGATAAGGAAATTAATAAAGCTGCCTCCCTGCCAAGAGCTGGGGTATGACCTAAATGGATCAGTGCAGAGAGCGAATGAATAGGTGCTCCAGGACAGCACTCGAACTCAATCCAAACCAACATGAGAAAAGATCGTCACGAGTGCTGGAGAGATGATGCACCCATCACATGGTCTGTGATGGAATAAGAGAATTCTTAGGTTATTTTAGGTTTTGAAATCTTGCCCAGCGTCTTCCAGAGTGGCACCCTAAGCAGGCTTGATCTGAAAAATCTCAGCAAAGAAATGAGTTTCCTTCATTATTTTCACAGCAATTATCTTCTTTTGCTAAGGCGGGTAGAAAACAATAATGAATGCAGCTGTCAGTAGGTTGCCTCCTGAAAGATTTCATTTTACTTCATAAAATATTAACAGTGAAATAAACCCACATGCCATGAAGCAAAATTGAGTCCGAGAAAATCAGAATGAAATCACATTCCCTCCAGTATTCCAAAGAAGTCCCACCACAATTCTGTGTTACCTGTTTCTGTCATACTTCGTTTTCTCATCTGTTTCTACCATTTGACAAGAATTTGAAGACATAGTACTCATTTAAAAATCTTGATTCCTTGTTCGGGGAAAACTGTTAAAAACATACAAGGAAATGAAAGAAAACTTTCCTTCTCTATTGTAGTCTTCAGATATATATTCACTGTTCCTTTTTCCATAGCACAAGACTAGTGCCCTCCTGAGACTTCCATCAGCCCTGGCCACACACCTGATGTTCCTCAGCAGGCACCCAATTCCCCTCACCCCGCCGTGTGCTTCTCCAGTTTTCACCTGAAAGCAAAGGCATAAGCCAATCCCCTATGTGAATGAACACAAGATGAATGCGTATAGAGCAAAATCTGCTGTTGCAGGCAGACATCTGAACCATTTCATCTTTACTTTGCCACCCAAATTGATAGAGCTCAGGGAAACTCAATACACCCAGTCGAAGGCAAATGAAATAAGAAATGCAACCTCTATCCTTTTTAGAGCACTGGGATTTTTCTTTTTTTAAAGAGTGATCCTGGGCAAACCTTTGAGTTATATAGGCAGAGTTCTTCAAATAAAATATTTTAGAATCTTTAGAACTCACTTTTTAGTCCTATCCTATTCAGGAAAAAACTTACATGGAAGTTCAGGAGTTAGGAATGTGAATGTATGCATGTACGAGTGTGTGTGTGTGTGTGTGTGCGCGCGCGCGCGTGCGTGCTACATGGAGATGAGAAGGGTGTTGGCCAATAAATGGGAAAAACTAGAGTCCAAAAACTAAAGAGAAATTGGAGTTAATAGCAGAGAAGAAGGAAGAATCAAGAGGAACATAAGCATCCAAGCTTCTCACTATCGTAAGTAGGAAAATAACCCAGGATCTGAGGCTACTCCACCATCATTCTACATTCTAGCATTCTCAACACTTTCTAAACATGAAATTACCTATCTGCTTGTGCACCTCTACTCTTCTGCCTATGCCACATTTATCTTTTCCTTATCCGTCTAGCAGAATTCCAGTTTTGCCATTACTTCCTCCAGAAAGTCTTCCATGAACCCCAAACTGAGGGAATCTTTCATTTTTTTATGTGGGTCTGTACAATTTATTTTATGTCTCTATTAGTCATGCATCACTGTGTGTGTCTATTTAGCATTTTGTCATTTAGATAATTTAAGAAATGCTGTAGAACACATTAACGTGGAACTACATTCAAAACAGTAAGAAGTCCTGAAAGAGATCTGTTTAGTTTTAACTCAGAGTTTCTCCAGTTCATTCAACCATGTAGCACTCTTCTTCCTTCATATAAAGAGTGATATACCCAAGAACTGATATTTCAGGGAAAAGTATTTTGGAAAGTTAGTTCCTATGATCTCTTCGAAGTTGCTATTTGTGCACCATCAAAATATGCAAGACTGCCTGACAACTATAAGAAGCTTCTTGTGTTTGCTGAAGAAATGAATGAATGAGTGATTGGTGAGGAAGCCTCCATCTGGTGGTTAGGCCCTAACTAGACTAACCATCCTGGGGGTTGCTGGAAGGGAAGCAGAAGCCCTCCTTAGAAGTGCTCCCTTTAGTCCTAGAGCCAGCTTCTCCTTCAGTCCTCAGTACTGACATCAAGAGACTGAACAATGCGCCAGGGATTTAGCTTAGTGGTTCCGACACCTGCTGAGCAAGCGCAAGGTGCCAAGTTCAATTCCTGGTACCAAAAAAAAAAAATAAGAGACTTGGGCCAGGGATTTAGCTCAGTGGTTTTGTTGTCTGCTGTGCAAGTGCAAGGACCCGAGTTTGATCCCCAGTACCAAAAAAAAAAAAAAAAGAGAGAGAGACTGAACAATACTAGTCAGCAAAGCTGGCTGCCTTTGGGAGGTGTTTTAGGGTATCCAAGGAAGAAGAAAAAGGGTGGAAAAGGGGAGAAGGGGCATCAAGAGAGGAGGGAGCAGGAGAGGAGGACAGAGAGAGTCCAGTGGCAAAAATGACAGCCCATATGCCTGTCTCAGCCCCTTCTAATCAAGACTTTAGAGAAGTCAGGTCCTCTTTTCCTCACTTCTTTCTTTCACTTCTCCCACTTCTTTTTTCTAATGCCAAATGCAATGGGCTTATAAGTATTCAGGAGAGACCCAATACATTTTTGAAATAGATCTCAATGAGTGGTGAATTTGGAGATTTTGATGTATAGCATTAGGCAAAGAGAGAAGAGCACAATGCTCCAACTTGGAAATCATTGCAAATCCCTCATTTGCAAACAGGCCAAGGGAGACTGAGAAGTTAAGGGATTGCTCACAATCAGAGAGTGCTCTGATAGCCAGGCCTGGAGCACAAGCATTCTGACTCCTGGCCTGTATGCTTTCTTTACCCTTCATGGACACAAATATGGCCAGAAGGGTCTGCAGTCACGGGTGAAGGACTAAGGGTATGGATCACACTCTGATAATATAGTCCAGGGGGTAATCTGACACTAGCCTGCAGGTATGCCGCCCCTCCCAAGGAATACACATTCTCTCCCTGCCCCAGCTGGAGCTTAGTATCACTGAGGAGGAAAAGCAATGCACTGAATAAGTAGTCACAGGGCCATGACTTTGGTCAGCCAGAGGATTTGGAACTAACTTTTAAGTGATTGGGGTAAAGTTCTCTAAAACTTCCCTACGGTTAAATTTGTTCCACAAGGTAATTGTGATAATGATACCAAGTATTATTGCAACTTGAATATATTGGCTTTTCAAGGTCCTTTGTATTCCTTGCATTAGATTTTAAGATATGACAGAAAAACAATCTTAAAAGTAGCTTAGTTCAATACACAGAGAAAAGGTTACTTTGCTTTTCTTTTTAAAACTCCCAGAGATACTTTAGTTACTTGCTTTATTTTTTTTTTGACAAAGTTCTCAAGAGATACTGCTTTGAATCAACCCAACTGACTTAAAATACTCATGTAGCTTTGTGGACTGCTGTGCTGCAATTGGTGTGACTTGTGCACGCTACACACAGCAGTCATTGCCAGTGTGGTTCCTGCAATGGCCCACATGGAGGCGGGCTGTGTCTGTAGGATTAAAATATGGGCTGCATACAGGGAAGCCCCAATCTTTTGTTACTGGCAAAGGTTCTAAACCTTGTTTTTTAAAGTGGGAAGTAAATCCTCTGCTTTTTCCTTATCTCAGTTCCTTATTGAAGGATCCCAGCTGTGTCTAAAGAAAGAGTCTGTTAAGCACTCTTCTTGTAATCTTGTTCTACCTCTCTGTCTTCTGCCTGGTGAAATAATCACCTTCAGGTTTATGCTCCTAAATACGCTGCTATGAAAGCATCTCTCCCCTGTTCAAAGGCTTCTCAGGGCCTCCCATTGTAAATAAATAAAGTTGAATTTTCTTTCCCAGCAGTCAAGGACTTGCCCCTACACTGCTTTCTCAGCCATGTCTCTCTCCTAATTACTTCCCGTAGTTGACATCCATGCATCATCAATCTCGCTCTTTCTCTTGCTCTCTTTCTGCCTATCAAAATTATACCTGCCCTTCAAATGTAGTTTACCTCCTTTATCCTGACTTCTAGGACATCCGTGCAGTACGTGATTGAGCATCTAGCTCTTCTCTTCTAGGTAGATGAGGACAATTCTTACAACACTTGACACATATGACTGTCTGAGGCCCACTGGTGGTAGAAAGCTCTTTCCCTTTCTTGAATGTATATCCTTTGAAACTGGGAAGTGGCCTGGAGACTTGTCATGTTCATTGTCATTTCTCCTATTATACCTCATTCAGGGGTGAATGAATAAAAACTCTAGACGCAAGGTTGGGTTTGTCTTACACAGGCAAGCCCCATGAGATTCGAGCCTTCTATGTGGTTACTCACAGGTATGCTGCTCTAAGAAGCCTGAAGGTTGAAACACAAAGGAAGAGCATAGAACCAAGGCTGAAAGGAAAAGTCAATCGACTTCTTGTCTATGTATTGTTTTTTTAGAAAATATTCACTAACTTTTAAAATCCTGAGAAATTTTACATTAAAAATGCTTTCCTTTCTGATTATTTTGAAAAATCAAAAGATCTAGCAAACTAGGCTCACATTACCACAGGACACAAACTCACTGAAGCTGAGCAGTCTGTGTAGTCTTCACTCTGCCACATTACTTTCTCTATTTGCCTGGACCCCTAGCCTGAGACTCTGAGTATAAAGGGGGAGAGAGACTGGCATTGAAGAGAATAAGATCAAGATGGAGAATGTTCAGAGCCAAGGTAAGCTGCAGAAGTACACTGTGGAAAAACAGCTGGCGATATGTTAAAACAGTCAGATGATGAAGACCTACAGTGAATGAGAAAAAAGGATGCATAAACTGTCATGAAGACACACTGTCATCATCAGCAAGTTACTGGGACTGAGTAGATCATTTCAGTATCCACAGGAAGAGGGTCAAAAGAAAAAAGGCACTGTTCTCGGCAAAACAAAATTCTTACTGGGAAGCCCATCAGCAGAATCTTCCTGTTACTTGGAAAAGAGCTTGGGCTTGAAGACTGGAATGTTATGGAACTGTAGGGAGCCCTAGGCTTTTGCACTATCTACCACAGTCCAGACAACAGCAGTGATAAGTCACGTGTAAGTAAAGCCTTGTTTGTCTCTTTTCTGTGGAGGCTTTCTGCTGCTCCCGGTTCTCTGATAACCTTACCTTCCCGTTTTCCTTGCAAAGAACCAGCCAACGTGGCCACCAGGGGGCGCAGCGGAACACCACATTCAGAAGTAATCTGCAGTACAGGCCTGGCTCTCATTGGGCCTTTCTTAAGGACTTAGACCCACCTGTGAATCTACTGTTACTGAAACGTGACCTGTGATTAGTCTAGGCTTGCTCTTAGAAATAAGAACGATTAAACAATAAATAGATAAGAAATAAAGCATAATCTGGAAAAGTGAAAGTGGCAGCACAGGTCCTGGTAAAGTAAATCCTTTCACTAAGTGGACTTGTCTTGAATTATGGAGCTCATGCCTGCAGTTTGTCTCGATCTCAATGTTTATTCTTCCCTACTCTTCCAGCAGGGCTCCTGGTACCCATTCAATACCCACCCTTCTCCTCCCTTCTCTGTTGACAGAAGCCACGCTCAGGTCAATCCAGGGGTCAGGAGGAGGTGGCAGAAGAATTCATCCTGAGAAAAGCAATCCATGCGTCCCCAACTCACCCAGTTCACTCTTAAAAGTGTGATCCTGTGGGAGGACAGAGTGGGAGTTCTGAACAGTTCCTCCGCCCACAAACCAGTTCACATTGGGATTCCAGCGGTTCACAAAGCCACAGAGATGGTTCTCTTCAAAGTCACATTCTGGTGGGAGAGAAGGAAATAACTGCTTCTTAGACATCCAGTCACATGTGGGGATACCCTGCTCACTGCAGAGTCTGCCTTTAGACACCGGGAGGTTCCTTTCTTCTTTTTTTTTTTTTTTTGGCCTTTTGAGACAGGGTCTTGCTAAGTAGTTCAGGCTGGCCTTGAACTCACTATGTAGCCTAGGCTGGCCTTGAACTCATGGAGATCCTCCTGCCTCAGCCTCCAAAGTGTTGGGATTACAGGCATGTGCCACCATGTCTGGCCTACTCTCTTCTTTTGCCTGCTGGAACTTTTGTGCCAGGACTGGATCCCACTGCCCCAGAAGAGAGATCCTGAGATGAACTGGGCTCCCAAGTCATCATTACGCCTTTGAATTTTGGCCTTTCCAATTGTTAGCCATGGGGCTAGCTTACTTAGCCTGTGTTTCTCCATATTGAACGGGAGATGACATCCCCAACTCATAGGGCTATATCTAAGTATGGACAGCTCCCAGCACAGGGCCAGGCACATGATCAGCTCTTGGTACAACCTGGGCATTTTCAATTCATCTCTATTAAATTAAATTAAAAATTATCTTTTGGCGCTGGGGATCAAACACTCCCAGGCTCGTCATCTCTACTTTTTTTTTCTTCCAATACTGGGGATCGAACTCAGGACCTTGCACTTGCGAGGCAGGAGTTGTGCCACTGAGCTAAATCCCCAGCCCTTGTCATCTCTATTTTAATGCACTATTTAGGCATGTGTAGGCTCAGCTCTAGAGATTTTTGCCACCACTTTTGTTTTTTCAACCTGGTGGCCAGTCCTCCATCTCTTTCTCTTCTGGCAGTGTGAACTAATGCCCAGCACTAAGGGGCATGTTTCCTAGGTCCTGAAATCCTCTGATTTTCTTAAAAGCAGGAACCTAGTTAGAGTTGGTAGGGCTGGCATATTGTGGCTCTGGGACCCTTCTGCAGCTCTTGAGTAGAGAAGAGAAAGCAGAGGAAGATATCCCTCCCCTCTTTTTAGTGGCATTGACATGTTTACTATAATTTGTTCCCCATCAACACACTCCTTTAGTGGGAAAAGAAATTCACAAACCAGTGCCTTCATTGATTCCAATAATCCTGTAGTTAAAAACACAAGAGAAGGGTCAGGGATTTAGCTCAGTGGTATAGGCACCTGCCTGGCAAGTGCAAGGTCCTGAGTTTGATCCCTGGTACCGAAAACCAAACCAAACCAAACCAAAACCAAAAACACAAGAGATGATTGGGCTGACCATTCCTCACTGATCTCTCTCAGTCCACCCTGCCCTTCTCCACCTCCTTTGTCCTCCAGAGGGTGGCCTGTATGGACTGCATTCCGTCAATGGAGGGTAAGAAGAGCAAGACACCCGGAGCTAATTCCCCCAGCTCCTCCTGGCCATGTTGCCGTGGCTTGTTACTGACAGCATGGCCTACTGAAGAAGCCCTCACCATATAGCTGCGGTTTCCGGGTTCTAGTGATTCCTCCTCCCCTGCCCCTTGGAGCCTAAACAGGATAAAGGCTCAGGAGTCATTGCCACCACTCATCCTGTCCTGTGCCACAGTGCTCTCCATTGGTGGCTTCCTTTAGCACTCACCCCTCTGTGGTCTCTTTGATGAGCTTTCCCCAGATTACTCACGTGGAGTGTACCTTGCTTTCCACCTTCCTGCCAGGATCCTAGCTGGTAGAGTTAGCATTGTGTTTTTACATTGGCAGGGTTAGAAAATGTTTAAGATTTATTTTCCACGCATTGCCTGCCAACCAATGCCCATCATTCAGTGCCAAAGGCTGCCGTAGAATGTAATAAAATGCAAACTATTCCTTGGGGTGCTAGGCACTATTCTAAGCATTGTATATGAACTTACTCCTCGAAGCAGCCCTCCTAGATAGGTGCTATTACTAACCTCATTTTACAGATGAGGAACCAAGAGAACAGATACCCACGAGGAAGGGAGAGTCGAGAGTGGTGATCACATCATTTAACTAGATAAATGTTATCCTTCCTTTTGTTTTAAACAAGCTGAAAGCGACCAAATAATTTGAAGAAAGGCAATGGACATTTCTTCAGTGCTCAGCGCCATGCTAATCACCCTTACATCTACGATCTCATTGGTTTTCACAGGCATCCAGCCAGGGAAGCATTTCATCCCCGTTTTACAGCTGAGGAAGAGGCTTGAGAGCCTCAGTGAATTGATGGAGCCAGCAGGTGGCGCTGCAACGCGAGACTGACTCCAGAGGGGGTGTGGTCGGGGGTCTCACCTGCCGGTCTCCTGGGATGCCGCCTAACAGGGAGGCTGAAAGAAGGGAGCGGTCTGCCTTCCTTTTCCCAGTCTCCCTTCCTTTTCTTGCACTAGAGGTACGACTGGAGGACAAAATGGAGAAGTGGGACTCCAGGGAACTGGCAAAGATGATTCAGAATCATCTTAGACTCTCCACTCCACTTCCACATCCATTCAACCTCCAAGAACTGTCAGTGCTGAAAAATCTCTCAGATCTACCTACTTTTTTCTTTTGCACTACGGAACCCCAACTGAAGACCTTCATTTTGTCCCCTCTGTAAGATCACAATGGATTCCTAAGGTTTTTGCTAACTCCTACACCCACATAACCTTCATTGTCTCCAGTTCACGGCCCCCACTGCACCCCTCTCTGTTGCTGACTGTTAGCATATCACACTGTATAATTCAGTAGCCCAAGCTCTCCATCTAGGTCCATACTCGGGCAAGGGACTCCCTGAATAGTAGATTCACACTTCAAACACCTGACTCAGCCCCTTGCCTTTGCCTGAATGTGTTCTGTTCTTTCTCCCCATGGGGTCTGCCCAGAGACAGCCCTTTCCTGCCTACTCGCCCCTCCACAGTGCCCCTGTCCTTCTCTGGTTGTATTTTGGCCAGTGGCAGACAAGGAGAAGGTGAGCACCCAGAGGGCAGGCGCTGTCCTCTCTTCATTCCCTCTCAGAAGCTGGCACATACAGGACCCCTAACCAACCCTCCCCAAGCAGAATCTAAGTGATAACTGTGATTAAGACAGGGCAATGGTGAGCCAAGAGAGAATGGAGGCAAGCGGTGAGCACCATGCCTGCTTTTCTGGCAAAGGCTACAAAAATCAGAGTTTACACAGACCCAGAAATGATCTGAGAACATGCTGAGGATAGAGTGGCAAGGCTGAGTGTACAGTGGCTGTGTTTACTTTCCTTTCATTAATCAAGCAGCCCAGGAAACTGCTAATGAGCCGTCCTACACTAAAGACAGAGAAACAATGTCCAGCGTTCAAGTGACCCTAGCAAACAATTTAAAACACTATGCATTATGCAGTGTGCTCTACAGTATACTTGGTCTTTAGGATTAATTCAGTGCTTCTGGCAACAGCAGATTTTAGAAAAAATGTTCATGTTCTAATGCAGTGAAAATGAAACTCACCAATACAGTAGCCGGTGGTCATCTTGATTTCAAAGAGGGCAATGCTGGTTGTGCTTCCCTGTCCTAGGACGCCTTCTATTAAAATCTGCACAACACATAAGCAAGAAGGGGTGTTAGATTCCAAAATAGAATGTTTCCTGTGTTTCAGCTGTCAGGGGCTGCTCAGTAGTTTAAGGCAAGCAAGATTGTCAGCCTTAGCTCATTGCTACCAGACAAGAATCTCACTATGGACTTTTTTGAAAGTGTGTGTGCATGCATACATACATGTGTGTATGTGCACATAAACATATACGTATATCCTCAGAGCTTTGAGGTGAGCAAGAGTCCCATTAGAAGCTTGGAATCAGCTGTTTTCTGCTATTATCCCAACCCTTACCTTCTTCTGTGCCTCTGGTGGCATTAGTTGGTGACAGAGAAAAGGCCCTGGTCAAATCCATTCTGAAAAAGGTCAGAAACCAAAGGCAGGACTCAGGGGTAGAAAGAAGCCCCTTGGAGGAAAGGCAGGAAGCCCAAATCTCATAGAGTGATGGGAGAGCTCCACATGCAATGGAGGAGGCTCGTGAATCAAAATGTATTTTCTATGTTTTCTACATTTCTATTTTACACAAAGAATAGACAGAAGCATAAAAATTTATGTGGCTGATTTCAAGGAATGTTACAGTTCATGTTTGGACCTGCTACTGAAAGTATCTTCTGTGGTTTTAGCCTGATATTTTGCAACTATGCTGGTAGATTTAGGAAGTGATAACTGTTTGGAGGATGGTGTGTGTGTGAGAGAGAATTCAGACCTTCAATCCTCCTCCCTCAACAACGGCCTGGTGGGAAGGGACTGGAACAAGACAGGGCTATAGGAAAATGCAGTGTTTCAAAACTTTTCAGAGAAGAGGGATGGGACCAGGACCTGAATGGCAAGTTAGGAATGGAGAAAGTTTTTATGAAGGTTCCCTTGTGACCTCAGTGACATATTCTTGCTAAATATCACACTTCACAGCCAAATATAGCCAGATCTCATTCTCCTTCCCTATTCCAGTCCACCCACAAATTCTTACGTTCTTTCCTTCCTTTTCTAGCACTTCTGACAGAACAACTTTCCCCTTTGAAAAGGAAACAGAATATGTCCTGCAAGCATCTTTCCTCTTTCAAAATATTTCCATTTTTTCTTTTGTTATAGTTACTATCTTGCTCAAACATTGTGGAAATGAAGCCACTAGGAAGACAATATAAATATATCCCACCTAGAATTCAGAAGAACAAAATAAAATTACAGGAAAGGAAAATACTTCCTAAAGTTCATTAGACAATCTATTTCCATTGACAAGGTTAGCTTAGCCATCATTTAGATTCTTACAGAAATCTCATTTGAATAGGTTGGAGAAATCTGCAAAGAAGCTCTTTAAATAAGTAGAATATTAATTTATATTACTCATAATTTCCTATGATATATCTCGCCTCAATGGCAGAAGTTTTACAAGATTGTATATAGGATAAAGCACACATTTTAAGTGCCACATCTTCCTCCTAAACTCCACCTACCTTGAATGTTTTGGAACTGTTTTGTAAATCCAGGCTTGCTATGAGCCAGCTGTCTGAAGGTTCCTTAGCTGACCAAAGCAAGCGATCAAAGCTTTCATCCTCGTATCTCACATAGAGGTTCAGCTGGCTGGGACCTGACAGAGACCCTGAAGACGCGGTTATCTGGTAGACCAAGCGGAGACAGCACCATTCCTCAGCCTGTAATTCAGAACTTAGCAGCACGGCTTTCTCCCCCTGCTTGGCAAAGGAGGTGTCCACATAAACATAATGGCCTGGAAGGAGAACGCAACACAGGCAAGAGATCAATCTCCTGTTTGCAACTTGGAAAAAGACACGACTATGGTACAGCACATCTGTGGGCAGACAGAACCCGCGGGTGCATTTTGTTAGCACACAGGAGGTTGACTGAAGGACTGCTGGATTGCTGGCCTTTGGGGAAAAGGATGAGACAGTCTGGCAACACTGAGGCCACTTCCCCACATGACAGCAATGGGCTGGAGCAAAGCAGTGTTGTCCCATCAGAAGGTGGCCTGTGTTGTTCTTTTTGTCCTAATCGCCATCACTTCCTGTTGTAACTCCTGACATGGAGGCCAGTGACTGCTGCCTTTCATTCTCCCGTAGCACTCACTTGGCATACTATACTCTTCTCCCCACTGCCCCTCTGCAAATGAGTGTGCAGGGTGGGGCCTTGAGTCTGGGCAGGAGGCGTGCAGCACCGAGAGTGGAATTCCTAAGACTGGAGTCAGAATAACGTAGTGGACACTCAGCCTTCACCTTCCCTAGCTCCCCTCATACCTAGTGATTAAATCTGCATTTGCTTTGCATCATTGTATCAGACTACATCAATTTGGTTACCTCACACTGGATCTTGGGGACTAGGCAGAAAACGTTCAGTGTAAGCTGTATTTAAAAAACTAAAAACAATGCACCTCGAAAGCGGAAGGTCCCAGGACCAAAATAAACACCTAAATAAATAAATAAATAAATAAATAAATAAAATAAAAAATTAAAAACAAGACTTCCTTAAATCTCATAGGTCTGATAACTAAATGACAAAGTATATGCAAATCATGTAGCACAGGGCTTGGAAAGCAGTAGACACTCCAGGATAAGTACCCATCATATCCTTTTCTCTCTTCCTTCCTCCTCCTTCCTTCGTCCTCTGTCCTTTCTTCTCCAGTTGATTTCTCCTTCCCCTTTTCCTTTCACCTCCTCTTCCATTCTTTCTCCCCTTGCTATTGGCTTCCCTCTTCCTTCCAACCTCTGTCCATCCTCTTCACGTTGACAAGTGGTATTCCCCTGGTTGCCCCAGGATACTGAACAGTATTTTCAGGAAAAATGGGGGAAGGAAGGTCATGGAAGCCCAGAGGCCTAACTTGAGCCTTCCAAGCCCTACTCTGGACTCCTGGCTTCCTACACCAGTGATCTAGTTGCCTGTGGGCTTTGGGGATGCCCCCAACCTTTCCAGCCTGTAGATTCTCAATCTTTTTTTTTCCCATTAAGTTTATTGGTACATTTTAGGTATACAATACAGTTACATTCATCATTGGGATCTTGTACCTTTACATG
>NW_004624736.1:2951282-3001821 GCF_000247695.1 Heterocephalus glaber
CTTCTCTGCCCTAGGAGCTTGGGATGGCAGTGGGGGAGCTTCCTTCCAGGTGCTGGGACCAGCTCAGCTTCTCTGCCCTAGGAGCTTGGGATCTGTGAAGAGGCTTTTTTTTTAATGTCATCTGAACTCTGTCCTGTTTCTTCATTGACTCCAATCAGTCTTATGTTATTCTTCTTTGCATCATCTAGCAGGTGCTGGATTGATTTCTTGTGGTCCCTTACAATTTTAAAGAGATTTTTCTTTTCCTGGTTACTAATTGCAATCTTATCTTCTATATATGAAATTGTCCTCATATTGGTTCATTCTGCTGCATAGACTTTCAATGGAGTTTTTAATCTCCTGGAAATCTGTTTGTATCTGTTTTATGGATTCCATTTGTTTTCTATGTTGGGATTCCGTCATGTCCCTCAGCTCCTCAATTTTTTTTATCTGTGTCCTCTCTAGATTTATTAATCATGTCTTGCACTATGGGCACATTCTCTGCTGTTATCTGAGAAATTATTTCTGATTCATTTTTTGCAGATCCTCTTTTGTTGCCAGTTAAGGGAGTCCAGGTGGGTGAGTATCACAGTATTCCATATTGTTTCCCTTTGGGGTTGTTTTAGGTGATCTGGAAGTCTGGTTTTGAAACTTGTTTCCAGGTCTTCTCATTTCCATGGAGGGGGGGTGCTGTTGGTGTCCACGCGGCTCACCTCTCCTGTGCTGGCAGGGGTGGTATGGCAGCCCAGAAGCCTCCTCCTGTGTGCTGGGAGTGGCTCACCTCCTCTGTGCTGGCAGCAGTGGTACAGCGGCCCAGGAGCCTCCTCTTGTGTGCTGTGAGTTGCTCCCAGATTCTCAATCTTGACCCAAGGCTCTCCAATTTTCAGCCAGCATTTAAACTGCTGTCTTCCATTTTGTGATTACACACCCCGCCCCTTCTAGTTTGGGGTCTACAACTCTAAACTCTTACTACACAGTCCCAGAAATGCCTCTTTGTTTTGCTTGACAGTCTTCAGTTCTTCTTTCCACACTGGTCCCAGTGCCCATGCCAGCCAGGATCCCTGCCTCTGTGGCTAGTACTGACAGGCCAGCAGCAGCTCAGTGAACAACAAGCCTCACACGTGGGGCACAGTTAGGCGTTGTCTCTGAGGAGTCTGGTTTCCTGGGTAAAAGATTCTGAGACAGAGCTCTATCTCCAGCTGGCAATCTTCTTAACATAGCAACTACCCACCTGGTACAAAGAGCAACTGCTTCTAGTGCCAACCTAGGGATCCACTGGAGAAGTCTAGCCCTTGTAGCCATTGCCACCACCACCACCACCACCACAACCTCCTACACACATCCAACACTCACTAGGAGCCAGGTGCTGCTCTAAGTGAGTCATAGGCATCTACCAACTACAAGGCCTGTTGGGTTTTACGTTACTAAGCCAGGACTCTTGATGACAATGGTTTTTTGAATAAAGTGCTGTGTCCTTGTGACATGAGGAAATGTAATATTATCCTACTCTCCCACTCTGTTACTCCCCCAGAAGAACCTGTCTCTCACTTCTGTCTAAGCAGACTCATAGTGGGGTGTAATTGTGAAGGGGACTACAGTGTATATTTCAAATCTTCTCTGAGGAAGTAGAGATTTAGGAAATGGGGAATAAAAAAGAAACATAAAATGTCCCTACTGGGTTCTATCAACAGTCACATAAAATATCAAGTTTTCAGCCCCAAAGGTTCTACTCTCCCTGGGGCCCTTTCCCCTCTTCTGACACTCTCCCACTCCTTCCTTCTTTTCCAGACTCTAAAAGAGAGCACCTCAATTGGAAGTGGTAGCTCTCCAACTTGAGCCCATAGGCCCCTGGAGGGTTTGTTCAAATATGGACTGACCCCTCCCAATTTCTAATCCAGTGGGTCTGAATTATAATGTCTGATAGATAATAGGGCTCATTTGCTAAATACCTCTTATCTACCCAAGAAAGTGCAGGGATGGAAAGGAGGGAGGAAATGGTTCTATTTACAGGTCAAACTCTGCTCTGAGTAAATGTGTGCCATAGCAGGTTCATAGAGTCCATATACTGGAAATTTCCTCAACTTTTCAGTGAGAACCATTAAAAATAATCTGTTTTGACATTCTTTCTCAACATATCAGATTGTACTATAAGCATACACTAATAATCTCTTGTGAAGAGCCTTTGAAGCACAGTTTATAAAATGTATTATTTAAAATATCTTGCTATACTGTATGATGAATGTTTTGGGTTTTTTTGGTACCAGGGATCGAACTCAGGTCCTTGCACTTGTGCAGCAGGCAGTGAAACCACTGAGCTAAATCCCTGGCCCTGTATGATGAATGTTAGTGCTATTTATTAAATGATTTTTGACACCTCAGCCAAAAATGTTGGCTATTTCAAAATACTGGAATTTTACACTGAAATTATGGATCTCAAATTCATTTTAAGGTTATGTTGTGTGAGTATGCCTATTAGCTGCCATTACAGGACATCCAAGGATTATGTGTCCAACTGATTTTACATCTATTTAGCAGAAGAATGTATTTCTCTAGATCACTTA
The DNA here is from genome assembly GCF_000247695.1 of Heterocephalus glaber. The sequence continues at coordinate 2,953,823 of NW_004624736.1, forward strand.
GCTAGTCCAGGTGCTATTCCTACCTCCAAGTTCAAGGTAAATGTTTGAATAGATTCAGGACATTAAGACAGCCATGGCAGTGGAACTAAAGACACTCACAAAAGAGGACTAACAGAGCTGTTTCAGAAAGTGGCAAGAATGATGGGATAAATGTGTTTCATGCTATGGGGAGTACTTTGAGAGGAATGAATGGCAATGTGTCTCCCTATTACAAAATTGAGCTTGGCAGCAGGAAGGGCTATACTCATGGGTCCTTTAATTTCACAGAGCACATAACTTATTCCGTCTATACATTATTTAATATATTGAATATTTAATTAAATATTCAAAAAGAAAATGGTCCCTAAACAATCTTAATGTTAAAAAATTAGTCATTAAAAGATCTGTTGCTATTTGGTGGATTTTCTTTTTTTAGTTTCAGACATTAACTCAATGTATATCATTCCTTTTTAAAATTTGTATTATACTATTATTTCTAACTCTTGTGGAATGAGTTTTCAACACTGTGCCTGCCAATATACCTACAAAATCATCTGTAAGTGTCCAACTGATTTTACATCTATTCAGCAGAAAAATGTATTTCTCTAGATCAGTTAGCTAGCCCAAATTGCTGGCCATAGTTTTGATCATGCTTTCTTTTCTCCTTTCATAAACAAAAAAGGTGTTATTCTGACAATTAGGCTCAACATATTATGTTGTAGATTATCCTTCATTGAACTATTACATATTTAAATTGGGTGGCACTTAAATTTATTTTACCATCAAGAGTTGATCAAAAAGAACCAAATTTTTTCTAGTAAAGTAAAAATGAATGGAAATGTATCTTTTACTGTAATGTTTTTTTTTCAATTTAAATATTCATATTTTTATCACACCTTGTAATTCACATTTTATAAAATTTACCCTTTTAGTATAATTCAGTAGTTTTTAGAATATTCTGTTATGCTATCATCATTAATTCCAGAATACTTTTATTATCTGCAAAAGAAAATCCTATACCTATTAGTAGCCATTCCTCATTCTCCCCTCTCCCAGTCTCTGAAAATCACTAATGTACTTTGTCTATATAGATTTGCATATTCTTGAAATTTCATATAAAATAAGCATATCATATGGGTTCTTTTGTGGCTGGCTGGTTTCACTCAGAATGATTTTGAGGTTTATCCATAATGTATCATGTATCAGAATTAAATTCCTTCAAGGCTGAATAATATTCTATTTTGTAGAAATGCTATAATTTCTTTATCCATTCAGTAGTTGATAGACATTTGGATTATCCCATCTTTTGGCTTTTATGAAAATAGTGCTGTTATGAACATTTATATGTGAGTTTTTACTGTAGACATAAATTTCAATTCTCTTAGCTATATGCCTAGGAGGGGAATTGTTAGGTCATATCGTAACTCTATGTTTTATTTTTGGAGGAACTGCCAAACTTTGTGAAGGAGCTGAACCATATACATTCTATTAACAATATTGAATATTCTACTTTTTTCATATATTCACCAATACTTTTTATTGTCTATCTTTTGGATTTTCATTCTGGTAGATGTGAAGTGGCATCTAATTATGTTTCTGATTTGCATTATCTATATCTATAAAGCTATAGAACATCTTTCCTGTGTCTTGAGTTATAAAAGTTTTTATATATTCTGATGTTAGACCTTATCAGATATATGAGTTGCAAATATTTTATCCCACTCCATGGTTTGTCTTTTTACTTTCTTGATATTTCCTTTGAAGTATAAATATTTTTTAAGTTTGATCAAGTTCAATTTTTTGATTTTACTTTTTTTGTGTGGGCCTTTGTTATTTGGTTAAGAAAGTGTTCTCTAAAGTCTGAGGTTTATATTTCATGTTTTCTTCTAAAAGTTTCATGGTTTTAGCTCTTTGATTTGGTTTTTGATCTGTTCTGAATTAATTTTTGCCCACTGAATTGTCTTTTCATCCTGCTGAAAATAATTGAGCACAGATACAGGGTTTATTTCTGGACTCCCACTTCTGTTTCATGGACCTGTATCTATTCTTACACTTGTTCCACAGTCTTACTCTAATTTTGTAGCAAATTTTGAAATTGGGACATGTGTGATTCTTCACTCTTCTTTCAAGGTTGTTTTGACTATTCCAAATCCTCTATACTTCCATATGGATTTAGAGATCAGGATGGAAATAAGGTAAGTTACACCACCAGGAAGCTCACTGTTAGCAATATTCAGCTCTTTTCTTAGATTTAGAGAGTGTTGTAAAAGTTTGCTTAATTTTCAGTGTTCTTGAAACACTGATTTCACTATTTTTGTCAATGTCCTTATTATGTTTACGGAGAGAGAATTTTCTGGGGTCCTTACTACACAAAACTGTGACATCATTGCTTTTCACCATCTTTTTAAATCAGTAAGAATAGAAAACAAATGCTTCAAAGATGTTAAACATGAATAAATAAGAAGAGGTAGAGAAAGGCTGAAGTCACATGAGGATTAGGAGGTTGGTCATGACACATCAGGCCAAAGATCTGGGGGAGATTTCCTAACCACACTGTGGGAGGCATGTCAGGAGGAGAGAGAAGGATTCACTTCAAATACTGCTGCTTAGACAATCTGAACGAACTCATGAGACATTTATTGGAAATGATAAACTCTTTAATGTGTCAGAAAGGGCCATAAAATTCTAATCTGAGTTTTTGAAAAGGTAAGTCAGCAATCAAAAGCAATCATTAAAACATCTTTTCTCAAAGAGCTGACACCACACGCTCCAGGGTGTGAACATGTGTTCTTGTCACATGCAGGAACCAGAATGCAACAGAAAAAGCTCTGCTATTTCCATGAAGATAGGGCGTGAGGAATTGAGGTCATACTCAATTGCATCAAGGCACAGTCTGATAGGTCTAAGCATAGATTTCAAGAGGCAAGCCAGTCAGGACACCTACCACAGGGACTTCTTGGCATTGCTGAAATTCTATTAGCTAATGAATGTTCAGTAGCTCCACCTTACCCACAGTTTCACTATCCATAGTTTCAGTTCCCTGGAGTCAACCACAGACTGAAAATATTAAAATTCCAGAAATAAACAGTTCATAAATGTTAAATTTTGTGCCATTCCAAGTACTGTGATGAAATCTCATGCTACCCGTCTCTGTTCCACTGGGGACAAAAATCGTTCTCTTGTACAGCATTTCTATGTTGTGTATGCTGCTTTCCCATTGGTTACTTAGGAGCTATCTAGGTTATCAGACTGACTGTCATGGTATCACAGTGCTTTTGTTCAAGTAAGCCTTATTTTGCTCAATAGCCATGAAATGAAAGAATAGTAAAACTAGCAATTTTATTACAGTGATTTGTTATAATTTTTCTACCACATTATTATTATTAATTTCTTACTATAACTTATAAATAACATTTTATCATAGTAAGTATATATTGGAAAAAGCATGGTATGTATAGGGTTTGGTACTACGCATGGTTTCAGGCATCCACTGGGGGTATCAGAATATATTCCAGTGGATAAGGGGGGATGACTGTAGTATCTTCAGGTCTGATGATCAGGTTGGGGTAACTATATGGTACAGTATACCTCACCCAAGATTTGCAATGTGTAACCTTGGTTTAAGACTTTGTCATGCATACACTAACTGCATCATCAGTTTCTTTATTTGCAAAACAGGTATAATAAAAGAATGGAGTCTCATTGTACACAATTCAATATTTAGAAAGTCACTCAATGTACTAAAAAAGAAGTACATTGAAAACCACCCAACCACTACTATACACACATACACATAATGTATTTTTCATGTGAAGAGCCACTAAGTGAAACTATCAACCAATTTTCAAAGTATATATTTCCACACAGAAAGGAAATTTGGCTGTGTTGTACATAAAACTGGTATAGTATGTAGAAAATCATGTACACTGTTCTCCATGATTAATCGAAGAAACTTTCAAGGGTAATTTTGACAGTCCACAGTTATCGGCTTTTGTGCTGACTTTTGAATGTAAAACTAATGCAAGCCATGTCTTTATGTCAATGGGATGATTGTGCAAACCTGATGGAATGATGTATATAACATGCTTTGTAAGTGATAATGTTGATTGTCAATTATTTCTATTCTCATCATCAGGAGGAGGAGTCCTTTAGTTGTTCCTGAGATAGTGAGAAATCTGTGTTATCTTCTTACATTATTTTCCAGTGTGGGTCAGAGCAGATACTTCAGTGCTGATATGACAAGAGCCTTCATTCATTTCCCTTAAACCTATCATTTGATTTTGAAATCTATACTTTTGTCCTCTTTTGTATGGGGCTCCTCCTGGTTTCATCCTCTGCAATTCGCTCTTCATAGCTAAGGCCCCTGGTTCTCAGGAATCCAGGATCATCTGCAGTCCAGCATATTTATTCCTGGGCTGATTCTCGCTGACGTCTCATACTCAGCTCTGATAGTAGGTAATGCTCATATCTCTTTTGTTAGCCCTTAGGACTTGACATATCTAAGACAAGGACACTGCCTTCTCTTGGGCAGCTTCCTCCCCAGGGCTGAAGTCCAGCTCCTGAACTCAGGCTAGGATCTTTTCACCTGATTTCCTGGATGGCTTTCTGCCTTCCTCCCTTGGTCAGGTCATGCCCCTGGAAGGGCATGGTGGAGTAGTTAGGTATAGCTATCGCACCATCCAGATGTTTATTCAAATTCCAGCCACATCACTTAGAAACTGTGTCACTGTTGGCAAATTGATTACGCTGTCTGTAACTCACTTTCTTCATTGGTGAATTGGGAGTGCCAAAGTACCAACAGCAGCATTTTAAATACAATTAAATATGGTAACATAAGCAGAGCAGTTAGCATACTGCCAAGCTCTTAATAAATGTTGGCTCTCCCATTTCCAATTACCTAATCAGCATGCTCTTTGGGATGATTAGCCCACCTTGTTGTCATCTCATATTGGACCTGCCTGATAACCTCTGCTATTTATTTTACCTGCTGCCATCACCCTACCCTACTAATAATATCAACTTTGGCCATCTTCCTAGTGCTCATTCCACTGTTGTGGACATCTTTTTCTAGATTCCAGCCTCTCCCAGTCTGTCCCATCCTATTGCTCAGCTGTGTACTATGCTATGACAATTACCTCTGGGACTGACCAGCTGATCAAAGCAGCCTGGGCAGTAATACATGAAACACATCTAACAAGCAATCATGAAGTCTCTACAAAGAAACAGAACACAATTGTGAAGAGAGGAAGCCTCCACGGAAATGAATCCTCAATTATGTATAAACCATCAGCTTACAATCTGAAGGCACTGTGCTTTCATTGCACATCAAAGACTTTGAAACAAATTAAAAAGTCAAATTTCTGAATATGTACCAGAAGTACAATGAGTGTAGGACTTCTAAAAATAGTTGATAATGTTATTAGAAAATAACTGGACTAGCACTCCTAAAATGATAAAAACTATTAAATCTTTGGGATCATTAATACCTGACTTTTCTCCATTAATCAGCTTCACAATTATTAATAAAGTCAGTGATTATTTCTAGCAAAGTGTTCTGTTCTAATAATACTTAAGACAAATCACAACTATCTGTGTCTTCTGTTTCATATATAGCAGGGTAGCTCCCTCTCTGCAATCTATTGAAAGTCAGCCCTCAACCCAAGGATTTGTAAAGACAATAAAAAAAGAAGAAGAATATTGTCACCTTTGGTTTGAAGTCTCCAATTTTACTGTTATCCCATATCATTTATTTACTAGATCACTAACTCTAAGAATCATAATTTTACTCATGAAAATGAACATACATAGCCTTCAAGAATTCATCTCAAATCATCTGTTAAGAAACAAAGATTCAGTTTTTTAAGGAATCTCCCTACTGGTTACCATAGAGATTGTACTAGTTTAACAGTCCTACTAGCAAAGCACAAGGGTTCCTTTTTTCCCATCCTCACCATCATTTGCTATTATTTGATTTCTTGATGCTAGCCATTCCCTGTGGAGTAAGATGATATCTCAGTGTTGTTTTAATTTGCATTTTTCTACTGGCCAGTGATGAGGCTGCACCTTGAGACCATAATGTTAAGCAAAACAAATCAGACACAGAAGTTTAAATAGCACATGGTTTCTCTTATAAATAAAGAGCAAAATAAAGGACAAATAATAGAAAGTAGGGAGATTCTTTTTTTTTTTTTTTCCAAATAGGAAGAGGAACAAGAGATGGAGGGGAGAGAGAAAGGGGGAAAAGGATTTTAAAAGAGACTCAAAGAAAAATGGAAATGGAGCTTTTTCAAATGGGAAGGGGATTAAGAGTTGGAGGAAAGAGGGAGGAAAGGGAGGGAAAGGGGACAAAAAAAAGAATTAAGATGTATTATGTACATGTACAAAGTCCCCGCGATAAATGTAATCATTATGTACTACAAACTTATACCAATAAAAAATGCAGTAATAAAAAAACACAAAGATTCAAAAGGAAATGGCATTTATTGTGCTCTGGGCAGTAGATTGATGTATGTTCTTATCTCTCATTTTTGTCAAATGACCCTATGAGGTGGGAATCACTGTTTTACAAATGAGGAAAAGAGTCACAAAAATTAAGTCACTCTTTCAAAGTCACAGCTAGTAAACCAAGATCCAGCTTGAAGTGTACACCTTTCCCCTTGCTCCTGCAATCTCCAAATAGTTCATCTATTTCCTTCACTAGTTTATCGTTTCATAACTGTATTCATTTCCTATAGCAGAAAAAATTTTATTCCTTTTCAGTACACTAAGATCCCCAAGTGATGGATGTTTCTGTATGGAAGCTTATTTGGGGTTCTTTCTACAAATACCATTCCTGCTAACAACATAACAATCAGATCAAACTTTCTACCACATTGCCTCAACTATAAAAGGATTTTAAAAATGTCAACTTTTCTAAAATTAAGGCATGTTTTATAATTGATCCATAGTAGTACACCTCCTTTCTCCTTGCCAAAATGGATGGTGTAACTTAGAATCAGTGGATACAGAGTAAAATATTTGTTCCTGCATTCTGGCTGTCAGAGAAACCCCACAGTCTTGGACTCAGAGGACCCCACTAAACATCCTTGTAAAAAGCGTTGGAGAGTAATCTCAGCACTCAGGAGGCTGAGGCAGGAGGATCACAGTGAGTTTGAAGCCAGCCTGGGCTACATAGTGAGTTCAAGACCATTTGATCTATATACTAAGACCATGACTCAAAAAAAAAAATGTATTAAGGAGTAGGGAATGGGACAACATGGAGATGAGAAGATACAGAGCTACTCAATATAAGTGCTTCATGAGCATCTACTGCCTTGCAGTGAACAGAAGGCACCATGCATGCATTTTATGGGCAATTTATTTCCTCAAAGGCTTTGGACTCATAGCTGAGGGACAGCAGGGTACTGCATACTGTCCAACATAAACGAACCCACCAGACTCCCAATTACTCTGCTGGTCTTTCCACAGAGATTTTTCTAGAAACATCCTTTTTCAGTAAACATTTCTGATAGGCATGGCTTCTCTTCTCTTGTTGCCATGCAAGGTCCATAATAATGACAAAGACTCAAGAGACTTTGCATTCTTATTCAATAAAAGGGCATGAAACCTCTGGCTTTAAATTAGTTTCCATAGATAAGGAGACGAATGAGATTTAGGACGTATAAACTTAAACCTAAATCTCCCTGGAAACCAGTGTACTGTGGATGGCTGATTGGCAGTGCAACTGCTGTATATAGACAGGCCCCACTCTGAAATGTGATGGGCAAGATGGTCTGTAATTGAGAAGGAGCAACCAGCCCTTGAAGTCCTATTTTGGTCCTGAATGGTAAGAAACCCCTCCCAGGGTGAACCCTTCTCTAGAACAGCAAAATGACTCTCGTGTGGAGAATTTCAAATATAGCTTTGCTTTAGGGAAAAGGAAAGCCTCCATTTAAAGAGCAGCATACAATTACAATGTACAAATTTCCGTGCTACCCCAGCACACAGGGCTGTGGACAGGGTAAACACCCTCTCCATGTGGAAGTTGACTTTTCAGTGTTTCCAGTATACCTGGTTAATGTCCCTTGGCTGGAGAAATTCATTAAACATCAGTCATTATACAATGCTCATCTTCAATAAGAAAAAAGAAAACAATTTTCCTTTCCAAATTCATTTATAAATAAAAATTTGCTTTTCTTACCAGTGGGGGCAGAGCTTTGCTTGACTGCAAAAGCTTTGTGGAACCTTCTGTGTAGAGGCTGGAAGGGACACAGATGTCCACGAGTGCCAGGAAAGGGTTTTTCTCTAGTGTCACTTGCAATTAAATGGAAACAAACTACGAGACGTGCTGTAGACTCAGGGACTAGAGCATCACCATTGCCTGGCCGGGTCTACCTGGTCCTGGAAGAGGTTCACTGGGACAGATCGTGCTGACTCCTTCCCTTGACTGTGGCAGCAACTTCTCCACACCTGGGGTGCCTTGGATTGAGGAGTAAGGAGAATTGCCACAGGAAGGTTATGGTACTCTCCCCCTTAGAGGTGGCCTTGCTTATAAAATCTCATGGGGGCAGAATTAACCTGTTTGACTCCTCCATGACTTCGAAATGTTCTTTTCCTATGCCCTTCTTGAGACTTTCTTTTAAATAAGCATTTTTAATACTTTTTAATAATATAATAACTTTACTTCTTGATACTTTCTATAATACTTTTGCCCCTACCTGCTGCTTGCTACTTCTCAGTTTTTGTGGTATTTTCTACCTTTATGTCTTACGTGTTTATATTTTACTGAGCCTGGGTCTGGTTTCCTGATTCTCATGGATTGGCCTCAGATGAGTAATTGTTAAATGCATACCTAATATCCATTCCCTCCTGTGTCCTCACTAAAGAACCCCAATTTGATTAGGGCTGGCAATATCTCAGGACCTGGAAATGACATTGCCAAGCTATCTTTGTACTTAGGGGCAGTCAACTGTTAGACGGGGCTGACTCAGCTAGTATGTCCCTTTTGTCCTCTTCCTTCCTTCTTCCGCCCAGCTGACATGTGGATGCATGCATGTGGAGCTGCAGTGGACCCCTTAAGACCAGGAGGTGACGAGGGTGACCAACTCCTCCTAGTTAGTCTGGGGCTTCCAAGTGCTAGAATTGAAAGTCCCATGTCTTGGGAAGCCCCCTGATGCTGAGCAATCGGACACAGCTGGTCACTCCAGCAGCTCACCCTGAGAATGGAAGCTGTCACTGTGCCAGGGAAGAAAAATAGAAGGAGCTGGATTCCTGGTCATTCTACAGAGTGTTATATCAGACTGTATTTCCTAACTCTACACTTTTCATTATGAAAGAAAAAAGAAATATCAGTTTAAACTACTATTATTTAGTTTTTTCTGCTATAGGAAGTCACATTACCTGACTAGCTCACAACCTTTTCAGCTACATTTATATAGCAGTGATTCCCAAGTCTGTCTCTGGCCTGATTCCCTGCTAACTTCCAAACCCATCTATTTAACTTTTTGTTGGGCATCTTTACTTGGGCAAGACATAGAGACTTAAACACATCCTCTTTCCTTCCAATCCTGGTCCTACTCTCTGTTCCAAGTTTGAGTGAATAGAACCCCCAACTACCCAAGAAATTTCAGTGTCTTCATCGATTCTTCCAACTCCTGCCTCCAAAATTCTATCAGTCTTGATGATTTAATTTCCAGATCTCTCTCAAAATCTTCCATTCTACCAAGTTCCCTCCATCGAGCCAGTCAAGTCTTTTGTCTCAATGATCACAATAGCCTTCCAATAGGTCTTTTTGTTTCAGTCTTGCCCCACTGTGATCTGATCTCCACACAGTTTATAGTATGTCAACCTGATATTAGTTTCTAGCCTGAAATACCTGACAGACTCCCACAGTCTTTAATTTATAAAGCCACGGTGTCCTACCATGTATATTTAGCCACACCTTTTTGGTTGTCTACATGATACCTATGGAATTTCTTTAAAGTCCTACAATTGAAGGTTCTAGGGTCTTCATTGCTTTCAGGTCTTCCTGTATGCTGATTATTTTACCTGGGATATGCTTTTATCTCATTTCCCTAATATAGTCGACCACTACTTACTGGTTCCTTTTTAACTCACTCTGTCTTTATTAAGGTCTCAGCTTAACAGAGCATCGTGTATGGTTGTGCAATGAACAACCTATATAACTGTCTATAGTGGTCTTGTTTACATTCTGTTTTTTCCAGGCAGCCTTTGCTAATCCCCCTATAAACATGGCTAGATGTCTCTTCTTAGTCCTTTTTTTTTAGCATCAGCATTAAATTTCAATTTTTATTTGTCAAATTACTTGCCTGTATTCCTCTCTAGGATTTAAAGCATAAGGCCACATACTATATGTGCCTGTCTTTTAATAGATATGTATGTTCTACAGTTTTAAATAAATAAACTCCTTCCTGATGGTATGTTTCATTTTTAATATAAAAGATATATTAAAATACTTTTTATTGTGGAAATATCTCATTAGATTTGAATTTCATAACAATGACTCAATTAGCTGTTATTATAGGAAATACGATATTTAATGAGAGCGGTAACTTCTCTGGCAATATAGGGCACTTACTACCTTCACGTATGCCCCCACTATAAATATTTCATGAAACATAGATTCCCATTATACCAGGATACACAAAAGATTATTAAAATGCACAATTCTTTGCCTTCTGGAATGCAGAGCTTGTGGGAAGGATTCAGAAAATGTTTCAGTGTGTGACATTTCCAAATTAAAGAGAGCTATAGTTTTATTGGCTTCTAATTTTGAGAATCCCAAAGTGCAGAGATCAGCAGCACATGGAGAAGGAACAAAGTCAGCATTGCTGAGCTGTCTTGAATGCCAGTTTGGTTCCCCCTGACAATGGGGAAATTATTCTCATATCATGCCTAACACTGCAAAAGCAATCTTTAAAGATTATAAAGCATTATGCCTGGCAAAGGAAAGACAAATGCCAGGAGGCAATCTCCAGGGTAAATAGTCTGCTAACATTTGAAACCACTACCCAGATGCCTGTTGTGCCCTTTTTCTTAGGTTTAAACCCTGCTGACCTCAGTGTTAGTTTTAGCAGAGAAGTTTACCTTAGCAACCACCAACAGGAAACCAAGTGATGAATCCACAATGAAAGGTCATGGAGCATTTGGAAAAGGAGCTTTGCTTTACATAATATTTAACCAAGTATGAAAATACAAGGAGAGCCTGTCTTCTCTTATAGGGTTTATTCTACCAAAGACCCGTTCTCAGAATACATCTTCCACTACATGACTTGCCAGGTGGGAAGATATCTTGTGGGAACAGAAGTGTCCCTCTATTAAACAAAAAAACAACTGGTTGATGATGATATCAGGGGGCAATGGGTAACTGGATCCATTTTCAAGTCCCACAAGTGTACCTGGATGGGAAAAAGTATCCTCCTTCAATGGGAAATGTGCTCATTCACAAGACAAGAAGGTCTAGTTCTCTGTCTTATCAGCTTGGCTAGTAACACTGCTGAGAGCACAGCTGAATATATTTGCTCATGTATTATTCAAGGCCATTTTGTCAAGCAAAAGGAATTATATACATTTCAGCTTCATTCAAAACAGAAAAAAATAGGAGTGCCTATGACATTTTCACCATGGTGCAGGCAAATATATAAATCTGAATCTATATATGTATTTATACAGACACGCATATATCTATAGCTATACATATATTTTGTACTTGCTCATTTCAAATTCTGCATTTTAGGCCTGTTATAAAGTATAAGTGGGAGCAATATTTCCATTTAAAAAGAAAATATAGCTGCAGAGGTCAACACATTTCTTTTTATTGCATTGCATAGGAAATCTGACTTATAATACTGGAGCATAATATTAGAAAGGAGAGCTTAAATAAAAGTCAGTCCTATAATAACTGTAAAATGAATATTTAGGTGTAGATTAGTGGCTTTAAGACTTTTTTTCCAAACATAATAAAACACAAAAGGAAGAAAACAGATTTAGTAGGCAAAATTGTCCCGGACAATAAATAACTATATGAAAGTATTTATCCTACCTGCTTTCCAGGACAATTTTGACTATTAAATCTGTTTTCTTCAACTTCCCTTATGGGAATACCTGGAGGTTGTCGTTTGAACCTGGGGATGGTTTGGAAACCTTTATCTTAGTCAGACTTGAATCTTTCCAACATGACAGTCTAGTACTGTGAAACATGCCTGGCTTCCGATCCTTCCATCTGTTTTGCCAGGTTTGCTGCATGTTTGATCCAGGACACAAATTCACTGTCTACATGTCTGTAAGTCCTCACTTGCAAAATAGTCTTTACAAGTTCAGGAGCCAACATGCTCTGCACTGCTGATCCAGCAGCCCTCAACCAGTGCATGTCGGCATCACCAAGGGGGTGTTGGTCTGTGGTACAGCCTAGGCTCTCTCCACCCCAGGACCTAGACACTCAGGCTTGAGAAGCGCCCTTCTTACATATTTGCTCTCCTTCTTTGGTTCTAGCACATCTGAACCTCAGCCAGATCACACATTCACTGAGGAAAGAGTCTGTATCTGTTTCACTCACCCTGGCCCATTATAGGTGTTCAATAAATATACGCTAAACAATTTAAGCAGCAGATCCTGCCAGACATTCATCTAAGGTAAAGATGGTTTAAAATAAAAGCCACAAGTTTAAGTCCAAGAACAGTGAACACTGAAAATGAAGTCCCTGTTATAGTTTACATTTTTTATGTCATAGTCTATATTTTTTAATCCTTAACCATGAAAATAAATGTGTGATTATGAGACTAGGATTTGTAAGAAATCACAGTAAAGTTGGAAGAAAGTAAGGCAATGCCTTCAGTGAATGGTTTGCTATGGAGACTAGGGTTTTGATAACAATTACACTAATAGAAACTATGTTCCCTATAATTTTAGACCATGTAACTATCCATAAGGCACCTAGGCTTATTTCACAGCAACCCCGCAACAAAGTTGGGTGGTCACTGTCCTTTATCTTCCGGATGGGGAAGCCTGGCTCAGACAGTGTACACTGCCTGCTGAGCAGCTGGGTTACAGAAAGAACCCTCTTGGATTGCCAGGGTAAGCAATTAAAAATACCTAAGTATGTTCCAAATATTGCATATGTGTTAGTTACTTTTCTCTTGTTGAGACAAAATACCCAACATCCAAAGTTAAAGGGGGAAAGATTTATTTAGCTTACAGTTCATAAAGGTTTCAGTCCATAACTGGCTGGCTCCAAGGCACAGTGGTGCGGCAGACAGGCCTTGCATGGCAGCCAGAAGGTAACAAAAGCAACAAGGCAACAGAGACCTCAACAGTCTCTCGGCTCCTTTTATCTCATTTAGACTACCAGGGTTAGGGCGGTGCCAAACCAATCACTGAAGTGTAGTGGTTTAGCAATCACACACCCTTAATCCCAGTGCCTTTGGGCCTAGCTCTGTCACGAATCAATCACACACTCTAGGTTCAAACACCTCTGGAAAAGCATGAGGCTTTGGGGGAACATCTAAACACAAGCCATAACAGCATGGGACACACTCATCATAAAAAATTATTCACTGCTTATCTGTAATTCGAATTTAACAGGGCATCCTGAAACCATAGGTTCTAGGCTGATTCTTTTTCTGAGCTTTAAATCTGAGGGTCAAATGGTCTGGGACTGGGGCTTCTTTCTCCCTCCTTTCTACCCTCTGTGGTCAGGCCTCAGGGTGTGCGTCTTCCTCCAGCACAGCCAAGGACCAAGCTGAGCCATGGAAAAGCGTGGTAAAGAATGGCAGGAGTGATGTCTCTCGGGGGCCCAGGGTCACATTCCATGGGAACTCCGTAACTTACTTATCATTTTTAAAACAGGTGATACAAAAGGGGGCGTAATTCAAAAGCGCAAAACAGTGCATGTAGCCTTCTCACTCTGAGATTCTGAGAGATTCTTCCATAGGTGCTTTATTTCTATACAATCACAAACATATACCTAATATAGCCTTTAATTTTTATACAAATGGTTAACACGTTATTCTATGCTGATTTTCCACTAAATATATCTTAGAGAATGTTACATCTATCTATCTATCTTTCTATCTATCTATGGCTGACTCATAATTTTAAACAACTACATAACTTTTCACTGAATATACATATATACCATAATTTAATTAATTGGTGCCCCAGCGATGAATATTTCTTTTAATCTTTAGCTACTAGAACAAATATGGCAATTCTGTAACTATGACTAGTTTCAGATTTCAGAGTATACATCACAATGGGAGAAAGCCCTAAAAAGGGAAATGCTGAAGTAAAAGGGAATGAGCATTTAAACTTTGGTTAAATATCACAAATTTTCCTTCTTGAAGTTGTACCAGTTTCTTTTTCCAGCAACAATATATGGGAGCATTTCCTCCAGCTCAATTCAGTGTGTGCTCCAGAGGCTTTTGGTATTTGTCCATATGACAATTTTCATCTGATAGATAAAAATGGTATCTGATTATAGTTTGTAATTTGAATATCTCTCATTATGAATACAGTGGAACATCTTTTTTGCATGTTGAAAAGTCATTGATATTTCTTTTGAGTGATGCCCTCAATTCATTTGTCCAGAGTTGTTAGTTTTTCATTATAGATTTATAGAAATTCTTTATATTTAATCCAATATCTGTCATATGTAATATTATGTTCCTTGCTTCATTATTTGTCCTTAGTTCAATGATTTTTTAAAATGTAGAACTTGAATTTTGAAAACATCCTATATTAACATGAACATAAGACATATCCAGGTTAGGAAAAAGGATTATTTTAATAGCACATATTATTATCCTCATAACTGAAACAGCTATCATTTATGAAGGGTTTTTTATGGTTCAAGTCCTATACCAGTCACTTAAAGCCTTTTTTAAGTTATTACAGTAGTCCTATGAGAAAGTTACGATTGACTTATTGTACCAATGAATCCTAAGACTTATTCTGGACCTAAAGGTAGTATGAATGAAATTACTAAACTGTGCAGAGTTTGTCTTTGGTGTCTTCTCAACTTTTTAGTCAATCTCTTTACTCATTGTATTAGTTAGTTTTCTCATCACTGAGACATAATACCTAACACTCACAACTTAAAGGAGAAGGTTTGATTTGGCTCATGGTTTCAGGGGAATCAGCCTGGTTGGCTGGCTCCAAGGCAGAAACATCATGGTGGAAGGGCATGGTGAAACAAAGCTGCTTGGTTCATAGTGAATTATAGAATTTTCTACTCAGAGATAAAAATAGCCCTGTCAACACAGAAGTCTGGGTGATACAAGACATGCTGCTTTCAACCACAAGTATATAAGGAAAGGGAGAGTGGCAGGCACTGTGAACTGGGCAGTGGAAGGTGGTCAGGAGACTAGTTTCCCATCTCATCTTTGCCTCTATTTAGTTGTGTTTCACGCAGAACTCTGTGGGGCCCAGTGGATCTCAGGTGATGGAATAGTAATGGGATACAGGTTCCCAGACTTTCACTCTGTGTGACGCTCATATTGCATATGCCAGTCATAGTTATAAGGTCCTGATGGAAGAATGGGTCTCACTGTTAAAATGGATCAGCTGACCATTCCAGTTTGGTTCATACTGAAGTCTAAATGGAGTCAATGCTCAGTTGGGGCCCAGTAAGGCTGTAACGCCTGGTTAATATTTTCTACTTTATGTTAGGAGTTGGCCAGAAGCCATGGTGAAGAACTCAATCCCTGGAGGGTTTAGCTTTCTGCAGACAAAAAAATTATTAATGGCTATTATATGTGTCCCTAATCTTGAGAACTGTCCTAGAGATTTGAGACATTGGTCACACATTGGGCTGGGAAAGAGTGTGGATGATTCCACACAGACAGTTATTAGGTCTGGTTTAAAAGCCAACATAAACATCACTGGCAAAACTCAAGGCAGGCAATCTTACACAGTTGGAAATGGGGTGATGTGCTTGGAGGCTTGCTTTTTTTCTTTCTCAAGACAGTGTGATCATTGTAGAAAAAGCTAAAAAAACAAGAGGACTTGTAAAATCAACTGCACAACACCTGATGTGTGTCCACATGCCCTAAGTTAGTATAGATTTGTTTTTCCTTACACAGGCAACATAAACACTGAAGTGCAAATCAGACGAGAGAGTAAATTTTAGAAAAGCATTTCTATGGGAAATAAATTATTATGTCTACATTAAATTGTATAAACTTCAGGGCAAATTTTGCATTATATATAAATTTAGTGTTCCAAGTCTTTTAAAAATGTATTTTAAGAAATAAATTTTAGCACCAACTGCTAGAATGTATCACCTACTACTATAGCCAAAACAATTTTCTTTGTTTTATTTCAGGTAAAAATTACAAATGGGACTGAAAACTGTGTAACAAAAATGCATATTCCAAGAATAATACTGATCTTGCCAACAGTAGCTGAATATTTAACTTATTTTAACAAACATGCTGAAAGATAATAAAGTAATAATGAAAATAATTTTTCTTTTTTCCTTCTAATCTTTCCGTATAATTAGAAATTTTTGCACTAGAGAACAATTTTTTCAATAACCTATCACTTGGGCAATTTACATGAATACTAAAATGAAAATATCATATACCTTGAGGTTTAATTTCTTTTGTTGATTAACTTCTGATTTCTTTTCCTTTTGTGGCACTGGGGCTCAAACTCTGGGACTCTGCCAACTGAGCTATACACTCAGCCCTTTTTATTTTTCAATTTTGATTCTCACTAAATTTCCCAGGTTGGCCTTGAGCTTGTGATCCTTTTGCCTCAGCCTTCCAAGTCATTGGGTTTACAGGTAACTTCATATTTCTATCATTTTGCTGACATGAGTAGCAGATACAGAAAACCAGGATGTGGGACAGCATGATTAATCTCAAAAGAGGTCAATACTTCGATGAGGCAGTCAAGATGGCGTGGGGGTGGGGGCAAAGGGTTAGTCGAGGGAAAGTTATGAATGTGTTAGAACGCATCTCAGGATTTGGAAGCAAATAGTGGTCGAGGAGGATCCAAAATGGGAAATTCAGATGGTTTCAGGATTAGACCAAATCAGGAGGGCAAAGCTGAAGATAGCAAGAAATACACATCAGTGCTGGGACAACCATTCAGATTTACTGGATGACGAGTTTTAGACAGCACCTTGGATAGCTCCCCGGACAAAAGGGTGCTTTGACAAAGCTAAGACCCTAAAAAACAAAGGATCTCATCCAATAAGTCCCAGACTTCCCAGCAGGCACCACCCTTTGGTTGAAAGAACTTGGTCCCTGGAGCTCACAAAAACCAGTTACAATGTTCCACTGCTGGGTTTACTCAAAGCTATAGGGCAGATGTCATGCTCCTTGGTAACAGCATCTTTGGTGATGGCGGTAGTGGGAGTAGAAGAATATTGTCCTCTGGGACTTCAGATAATTTGTTTCTCTAATGCCTTGTTTCACCTATTTGGGAACAGAAGTTTTTACTAGTACCAACATTGCCATGAATGATAGTTTTGTAGCATAGCTTTACTGTATTAATGTTTACCTTGTTATGTTACTGTTCATATTGGGTACTTATATTTGTAGATTATAAGAAGTAGGATATAGAAATTGTGTAAAGTTATATATGTTAAGTATAATAAAGTTCTATATGAAAACTATATTTAATTATCATTACCATAACCTTAGATAAAATAAAGTTCATGATTTTAAAATCCTTGAGAATGACTTTCATGCAGAAAGTCAGATGCCACCCCCAAGTACTGTCACCATAGAAAATAGCTACTTTCACTTTGGTATGGTATGGCTATAAAAAGCTACTTTCACTTTTTCATTGGTATGGCCAGAAGCCTCTTGAGTTTAAAAACCTATCACTTACCTCAAAGTTCTTGGCTATTTGCCCTGTGGTGTCAGTGGATCATAACAAAACATAGAAAACCCAACTTATTCCAAATGGCTTATTCACTGAATTGAAAATATGACATTTCTACTATTACTCAAAGGACTAGGACCTTTATATAGAATTAACCTAGGAAAGGAAGCAGACAAAAGGGAGAAAAAACATGTTGTAAGTGGAGTGAAGGTTGGGAAGGAGGTGAGATGGGAAGAGAGATAAGAACCTCTGGGAGCTATGTTCAGTGACTATGTGGAGTCCAGGGACATGTGACAAGGTGCCAGCTCTGAGGTCATCCAGTCAATAGCATCTATTGAGCATCTACTATATGCTAGGTACTGTTGCAGGCCCTGGAAATGAAACTGTAAACAAAACAGATGCTTATGGCACTATTTACTCTTTTCTGGCAAATCTTAAGTCAGATTACCATGAGTGAGAGCTGTCTTGGATAACAGCCAAGATATAACATATAAAGGGTGACAAAATTGGAGGTGGGGATGTAAGACTTGGAAGTGAGGGACATAAAGACTTGGGTATTAGAGGTGTGAGGCCCCCCACTTTACAAAAACCAGCCTCACAGTGCATAAATTGCAAAGTGCCAGCAGACAAGAGGAAGGTTGGTATTTTAAGGCCAAGAAGGAGTGGAGGAGACATAGGCAATAGTTCACCTTGAGATAATAAAATATTGCCACTCAGTAATGCTTGAGGACATTGAGTTCAATTCCTTCTGTCAATTGTGCCTAAGTATCTCAGGTTAACAGTGGTAAAGCTGAAATACGCCTTCTTTACTGGGATGGAAGCAAGATGTTTCTTGTGTGACTTTGACATTTCAATTGTGTCTGGCTAAAGAAACTTCCTGTTAACAGTAGCTAATTGAACCATGTTAATAAATAAAATCTTGAGGTAAAATACAAGGCACGGGGTCTTGGGGTTTTTCCCTTGGGTCAATTTGGCTTGTGAGATGGGGTATAAATAAGAAAGAGGAAATCATGTGTAAGGATAGAAAGAGAAAGGCAGCTGAGAGAATGCAATTGAAGGCCTGACCTGGAGCTGGCTGGTTTCCTTCAGTGAGAATTGTCATTTTTGTCTTCAGTTACACCTCCCTCCTGGCATGTGAGTGTTACTGCTCTTTAATAGAACAGATTGTCGTAAGTGGTCAGATAGGGCTATTTTGGCTTAGGAGACATTATATCTAGGTCCAGGGAAAGAAAACTTTTACTGAATTATGTAGCCTTTATTGTCTTGATTATAGAATATGCAGTACTTTAAAAAAATGAGGTGAGAATTATTTTCCAAAAATTCAGTCTGAAACAAATACATTGTAAAACTAAATAATCCCACAGACATACAATTTAAAATGAAATTATTGCCTTATATTCTTTCCTGCTAAAACATCAAGGGTACAACATGAATATATATGGGTGTATATATATATATATATATATATATAATATATGGACTATATATGGAGAAGGAGGGCAGTACTGACAAACAGTCATTGATACTTACACAAAAATTGTTCTCAAATTGGGAAAAGATAATCATGGCCACTGTTCATTTCCACTGATTTCTAGAGTTGGCCACAATGGTCATTCTGAATTTTGATTTTATTCATAAATGCACTCTGATTCCTTTTTGTTAATTCAATCTTTAGTAGGAGATGTTAGGAGCTAAAATAAACATACTTGGAAATTTCAGTGATGATAGTGCCTTCTAGAATATTCCTATTATAGTTTTTTAAAAATTTTGTTAGTATTATCAACATTCCTTTAGGGGAGGAGGCATTTGTTAGAAGGTTTTTGATTTGCAGGTGGCATTGTATTACGAGCCAAGAGTGAACCAGGTAGAGAAAATTGCTTCTTAAGCTGGCAGGTCTGAAAGAACAGCAAATTGCCTCTCTTCAAAGAAAAATAACTTGCACAATTGGCCCTGTTTTCTAGCCAGCCCTCCACTGGTAATTACGCCAGAAACAGACCTAAACCTAGGCTAAGTCACTTGCAGCAGGCTATCAAGACTTAAGGCTGCAAGAGCTCCTGACTTTCCTTCAGAGAGAAGCCAGACACTTCTTTGAATTCTTAGATAAAAAGATAGGATTTATATAAGGAAAAAATATACTCTGCAGAGGTTAAAAGACAGTAACACTCCAAATCAGAAACAACTGAGTTAAAAGTATATATGTGTGTGTGAGTGATTTATATAATATATAAATATATTGTATATATATATCAGTGACACTAGATGAGAAACCATATTTTTCAATCATTTTCCTAATAGATGAATTACAAACTTCCCTAGGAAATTTACAGTAGACTGAAGCTTGACTTTTGAAGATATTTAAAATTATTTTCTTATTTTAACATAGTTTTGTATTCCAGAAGAACCTTGAACTATAATTCTTAGGAATTTCTGCAGTTTACTGTTGCTTCCTTCACCATCTTGTTTGCACTTGTCAGCAATCATTTGAAGTAGCTTTTATTATCCCAAGTTCTTCATGTCTTAACACTTCATGATCTGTATCAAGAGGCAAGATAGAGTGCTATAACCCTTCACTCTTTCTCTTTGTGTTTTTCCTGGTGTTTAGCTCTAAGCCACACCCAGCTCATGTGCCAGTCTGGTATGTCCAGGCAAGATGCTTTTTATTGTGACTGCAAGTAGATCATCATAGGTAGTAGGTGAATCCATTTTAATGGGTTAGACTTCTTGGATATTCCCAGGAGAAAGTTCTGGCCTCAGGAGGCCTTCAGAAAAAGACCATCTATAGCAATATCTTTTTCTTGGTGGCTTGGGCCTAGGGCTAGGCCCAATGACCAATATGGGACCTCAAATTTGCTGACTCTGCTTCCTTTGGGAGACTGAGTCTTGTAGCCAAGAGATTCAGAAGGACTGAAGACCAGAAAGAAAGCCTCACTGATGTTGAGGGGGTTTTAACTTATGCCCAAATTTTATTTTTGTTTGTTGATCTGTGGAAATGTTAGGTATACAACAACAACAACAACAACACACACACACACACACACACACACACACACACCCTCCTACAGACAAATTCACAATATAGAAAACTGGAGGTTTGTTTCTATTGTCCTGAATATGTTTTGATACATGAAAACCTGGCAGAACAAGCTATAAAAATAAAGTAAAACAAACTCATCCCATTCAAGGGGCAGGAGAGGATAGTTGCATCCTGGTCATCAATCACAATGACACATAAGAAGCCTAGGTCAGCTCTTGACTGTCTGATCTGACACTTCCCTCACCCTCCAGAAAGTTTCCTGCAGCTTTCTGTTGCTTTCAAGCTCCAGATAAGCATCCGCAAGGTCTGACTTAGCATCTATCACTAGACCAAACCACATTGCCTCATTTTCCTGCTCTCCTCCCACTATTCAATTAAGCCTGATGCCCTTGACTTTGCCTTTCTCTGTCTCACCAAATCCTCTCCTCTGCATCAAGCAAACATCTGAGAGTCCCTCTTCAGCTAGGTTCTTGGTGGGGGTGGGAGTTGGGTTACTCAGTCTTTTTAATCCATTTGGCTTACAAACATTTATGGAGTTTATACCAGGCAGAAAACAAAAGTACACAAACAGGTATGCCCCAATTAGCTAACAATGTGTTGTAGAGGTTTTCTGTTCAAAGAATGCCTGAAGCAGGGTACCTAGTAAGACCAGTAACTGCAAATCTCTCTTCATTTAACACCAAGTAAAAACTATTCTCACTCCTTGTGTGCAATGTAAAAACTTCAGAGACTTTTAAAAATTAGGCGTTTCTACACTTTTTTTTTTTTCACAGAATAGGAATAAGATCTGTTTTGGAATTAAAACCTTCCTGGCCATTTAGAAACTTTGCAAAATTTTCCATTCCTCGATGTTCAGTTTGCATTTGGCCACAAGGCAGAGTTTAGCTGTTAGGTGCCAAGTCACACAGATTGGCAATGACACATGGAAACCTAGGAAACTGACTGTATAAACAAATAATACTCCCAAATACTCACGCAACCAAGAAACTATCCCTGCAACCTCTCTCACTGCAGACCAAGGCACTTTTTCTTCCTTTTTTCTCAACTGAGGGCCTTAAGGTTTAAAAACAAAAGTATTCAACAATAGAGAAGTGATTAAGTGGATTATGGTTTGTATTATTGACTTGGAAAAACGCCATATGTCTGAGTGTATGTATATGTATGTGCACATATATTATTATACAGTACATAAAAAGCATACTTGTATTTTAATAAACTTTGAAAATAAAACTTTATTTTCCAACATACAGCAATTATGGAAAGATTCATGAAGAGGACCACATGATAGCACTGCTTATCTCAAGGCAGTGGGATCAGAGGACAGAGAAGACCATGTATTAGTCATTTATAGCCTTCTTTTTTCTTTTTTTTAATTTATAGCCTTCTATTACGTGAATTATTACAAAAGCATGATTGTTTAGATCATTTAAAATAACCCACAGTGGAGGTCAGGGTGTGACTCCAGGATATAGTGCTTGCCTAGCATACACAAGGCCCTAGGTCCAATCATCAGAAACACACACACACACACACACACACACACACACACACAAAACACAACACAATAGAAGATAGGAAAAATACTGCCTTCCTCCCCAAAATAAATAAACTTAAACCATTCTAGCATATACAAAGTAAATAAGAATAATATTTAGCCGTAACACTTACAATTATATAACATCTAACCACTGAGAAGCTCTGTTTGGAGATAAACAATCCTTCCATTTTAATCTCCTGCAGCTGCACTTGTTCCCACTCAGCCAGACAAAGGGCAGGTGTGCTTTGCTTGTGCTGGGGAAAGGCCAAGGGCACGCCTGTCAAATGACCATCTCGAGGTTGCACAATTAGCTGTGTGGATCCGGGACCAGTCCTTTGGAATTCACCCATCCACACATCCATCATGGGGCTCTAGTTTGTAAAAGGCAGATTTATTATGATATCTGAGAACAAATAAGTAGCCATTTCCTTGTCAAGAAGCCAGAAAGGGCCTTCCAATGTGCAGTTGAGGAGCAATTAGTCAAGTACTCACAAGTAGCATGCTGAAGTTGACCAGTGCACCAACCCTTTGGCTTTGATTCATAACCCCCAGCAGACCACCCATACTGTGTGCTCAAGGATCATGTGTGTGCTCATCAATGAAACAAGAAGATTTGAAATTCTAGGATGTTTATATTCATGGCACTCTGCTGGGTGGGTCACTCAGTAGGAAAGGAGAATAGTTAATGTCATTCTTTCAGCAGTTGTAATGTGTTATGAATTTGTTCCTTGAATAAGTCTTTTGAGAGCTTCTGTCTTAGATCCATGTGTTGTGCTGCAGAGTTTCTCCAAAGGGGACTCTGCCAACAATTGAAGGTGAATGGGCCAATGGTCACCTGTCTATGGCATCTCAGGACTTCTACTACTTCTACTTAGGGGAGGTTCAGGTAAAACATGGCTTATTACCAATGGGTGGACATCAGACTCCAAGAGCTGGCAACCCAGCTCCCTGTTTTGAACATAAAGCACACCAGCGAAGAGTTAGCTGCAGTGAAAACTAATTCTGCATGATAGCTCCTGTATGCTAACCTTGAAGTCTTAGGGTTCCAAGATGGACAGACCCCCAGGAGCTGGGTATCTGAGGTCATCCAACCTCCTCCCTTTCTAAGAACATAGAGATCCTAAGGAAAGGAAGAATAGAAATTCTAAGGATAAGCTAGACCTAACTTTTAAAATTCTAGAAAAATCCTAGATCTAGAGATGAGAATTTTTGTTGGCAGGACATGACAGGAGGCTTGATAACCCATGATTTATTAATCAACAACATAAAATAGTACTTTTAGAAAATATAATTGGAGACTAAGGTAAAATATGAAAGGGAAAAATGGGAGCTAGAGAAGAGTTACCAGTCTAATTTAGGGTTAATAAAGTACACAGGCTAAGTGGCATTTGCTCTTGTGAAGCCAGTTTGGATATCTATAGAGGATGGCACTTAAGACTGTTTTGCAAAGGTGGATTAGCCCGTAATTGTCCCAATCCCATGAACTGTACACTGCAGTAATTCATTGTTTTCTATTTTTGGTTAAAAATTATAAACAGAAACAAGTGGCATCGGGTTTTCCATGAATAAAGTCAATTCTTTGAAATTAACAAACTGATTCTGAGTTTCAAATGCAAATGAAGTTTTCTCATTTGTGAATGTCAAGTACAGTGCTCGATTTCACACCTTTTGTAATTTGGGCTTTGCCCTCATACCAGCCTGCCCCTCTAGGACTGAATTCCTGCCTTGTTTCTTGTAAACAGACAAACACAGTCAAATAACAGCTTGGCATTGACATCGCTGGTTCATGGAATCTAATGAGGAAGTCTGGATGGCCCACACCTTTCAGAATATCCAAAGGGGAAGTGAGAGTCAATTACTACACTTATTCTAGAAGATGGATGTGTAATGTACACAGTACTAACTTGACATTACCATCATAATTTGACATGAAGGCAGAGCTCAGAGATCATAATTCCTGATATCCATCCATTCCGAGCACTGAGGAGCTATGCTGTCCAAATCATTCACTAGCCATTTCTATGGGGCTATTTAAACTAATTGAAATACAATTAAACATTTAATTTCTCAGTCATGCTAGCCACGTTTCAACTGCACAATAGTTGCACTTGGTCAGTGGTTATCATATTGGACATATTGTCTAACATTTTTGTTTCTTTTTGAGACAGGGACTCACTGTGTAGTTCAGGTTGGCCTTGAATTCACTATATATTCCAGACTGGCCTCAAACTCATGGCAATCCTGTCTCAACTTCCTGAGTGCTGGGATTACAGGCATGTGCCGCCACCACACCCGGCTAACATTTCCATTATCCCAGAAAGTTCTACTGGACATCACTGGTCTAGATAAACCTTGGATATAACACTAGATTTCTGTGATGAGAGTCATTCACCAAGTGAGAGAAATTAAGTGCCAAAGTGAGGCCTAAGGAGATGGGGAAAGAGGCCTTTGTCTCTCCTGCTGATCAGCCACCCCTTCATTCTCTGTCATGGCTAATTTATACTTCTTTAATCTGACAAAAGAGCCAGAAAAATGCAGCTTCAAGTCCTACTCCACCATACATTTTGGGCCCGGTACTGACTTTGAGAAAACCCAGAACAAACAAAACAAGGCCAAAACCACAGAAATCTTTTTTTTTTTTGGTACCGGGGATCGAACTCTGGTCCTTGTGCTTGCAAGGCAGGCAGCAGCACCACTGAGCTAAATCCCCGGCCCCAGAACCACAGAAATATACAATTTGTATTGTGCTCAGACCACCTACCAAAAACTTTCCGATGCCAGAATGTTTTTTCGTCTTTATTTTTTAGGTAAAGAAAAAAAAACTGACCTGACCTATGCTAAGGTCAAATGCTAAGGTCTGCCTTCCTAGAGTTTCACAGCCATTTATGACAATCTCTAAGGAAACCTATGGTGCTGCTTTTGCTCTCCCAAACCGCTTTGCTAACTCTGAGTCCTGACACTTAGTTTAATAGGAAAGGGTGGAAGGACTATTTTTAGAGGACAATCTGTTATTGTTTCCACTCAAGAGCATAAGCATTCTCTTAGGCACAGAAGAAAACACCCTGCCGCAATGGAGTGAGTGATCCAAGTTCAGGAGCAAAGAGATATCATTCAGAACTAGAAGAAGAGCATCGATCATCTAAATGCTTTAAACATCAACAAGTTTGTCCCCAAAACAATCTGGTGCAGGATTGAGGCAGAGTCTTTCCAATCAGAAAGAATGAAAACGTTAATGAAATCTCAGGAGCATACTGCACTCCAAAGCTGGGTTTATCATCTCCAAAATGTAATGAGACATTTTTCTTTGCCATTGAACTGGTGAACAGGATCACAGCCCAGGTAAGAGTAGCCTTAAGTACTAACATTCATTTTAAAGGCCAGAGAGCCTTCCACAATTCAGGGCTTGTTAAGAGGGGCCAGAGCTGCTGCCACTGCTTTCACCTCTCACCCCAGCCCAGAGACTGAGTTTGTAAAATCACTGGGCAGCTTGGGCACACACTGTCTCTCACCTGCCTCAACTGTGTTCACTGCTCAACACACTGCTTGTTTCACTTTCAACATGTCCTGGAGGTTTCCTTACGTCAGTAGTGAGCCCCTCAGCTTTCTGGACAGCAGCACAGTGTGCCACTGTGTGGACAGACTCGGTCAGATCTCTGCTGGATGCTTGGATTGCTTGTAGTATTTTGATGTTATCAATAATACTTCCACCAGCATACCTGCACATGTGTGAGTTCACGTATGTATCAGTCTATCTGTAGGACAGCTCTCTGGAAGTAGGTCTGCTGCATCACAGGGCTACCGAGTTATAATCTTGGTAGATATTGTTAAATTCCTCTTCAGTGGGTTATAAACTTTTGCCTTCCTCCACCAATGTATTAATATGAATGTCTATTTCCTCATAGCTCCCCATACAGTACTCATCCCAGGAAAATTATTGTGCATTAAATATTTTGAGTAACATTCCCTAAAGTGTCTACGAATCAGCTGGGGGAATTTGTTTAAAATGGAGATTCTGGTAACCTGTCCTCACATGTTCTGATTTAGCAGACTGACAGAGCGCCTAGCAAGCTTTAAAACATGCTGAAGCCATTCTGATGCAGGTGATCCCATGGCCAGTGTTTTTATATTCTGAGAATTGGGATATCCCTGCTGAACCACAGATGGTGGTTTTTACAGTCAGAGCTGCAGGGATGGCATTGTGCAGGGGTTAGGGTGCTGGGGTTGAAGTCCAAACTGCTTCGCTCTCAATCCTGGCTTCATTCTTTGCTACATGTATATTCTTGGGCAAGTTATTTCATCTCTGTATGCTACTTTTTGTTTTTGTCTTTAAACTGGGGCTAACAGTACTATTCCCTTTAGGACTGAATAGCTCAAAGTGATAAGCACTTTCAATAATGCCCAGGCTCTGGTAATTGTTTTTAAAGTATTTTTCTTCTTATATGGTAGGAACTTCTGTTATCTACAGCAATATCTATTGTCTCCATCTTCCGTGGTAACAGAACTCAATTTCTGGCTGGACACAGCCACATAGAATAAAAACTATTTCTTAGCCCTTTTTGCAATGCTTTGAGGATGTCCTAAGAGATGTAAGGCTACATCATTTCAGGATGGAATGCAAAAATAAAAAAGCTAGAAAAGGGTACTGAGAGAAGCATTAAATGTAAACCTTTCTCATTTCTTCTGAGATCTCTCTCTTAACCTGTCATGTTGATTTTTTTTTTTTGTATTTTATGTTGCTCCTTCTAGCACACAGATACTCATGGTGCAAGTGGAGCCCCTCACTTTGTAGATGCAGAGAAATAGCCCACAGGACTGAATTTCTCCTCCTGCCATGTTACAGAGCTCCATTCAGTGCCCCAGTGGGAAGAGAAAAGTTAAGCCAAGCCTCCCTTCTTCCCACAGTCCTGCTGTCTCAACGTACTGCACACAGGTGACCCCTGAGAGCACCGTAACCTCCACAAACCAGGACATGCTAGGCAACCACTTTGAAGGTGAGTGATCTACTCATCCCAGCAAGTGCCC
The DNA here is from genome assembly GCF_000247695.1 of Heterocephalus glaber. The sequence goes on from NW_004624736.1 coordinate 2,981,224, forward strand.
TCTTTGTTTGTTGTGGGGCTGGCAGCTCTAGGGGACCACTGTCATCAGACCTCTCCCTGACATGCCATGACATATGCTTGACTGACATTGACCCTACCTGGGCCCCTATGTCCAGGGCAGTGAACTGCAGCTAGATGGGGATGGGAAGAAAGAGAGTGCGAAGGCCCAGGGTATCAAAGGGAGAGGGGATAGCAATGCAGAACTGGTCATGGGGAAGGTAACAGGAGACAGGAAGTGGCACCTGCATGAGCTGGCCTTTAAATCCTTGGCACATGCAACCTTGTCCCAGTGGATGACTTCACTTACAAAACAGATTCAAATTTATTACAAATTTTAAGATGGTGACTACCTGTCTAATTTCAGTGTCCTGTATATGAGGATAAGTTTTATGTGCAGCTCTGGGGAAATATCCTTAGAGATTATCTTTCCCTTTTGTCTTCCAGGCTGAAGTACATCTATAATGGTTGGAGCCTCTGTCACCATCTGAGACCTGAGGATGGGGCCACACCCATGGGTGGTAGGATAGATGCAGTATGAGAAGTCCTCCAAGGGTCTCTGGGTTGAGAGCATGGTCCTCAGTGAGGCAGTATTGGGAGTGATGTGGGGCCCAGAGGAAGTTATTAGGTCCCTGAAGGTACTGCCCTCAGAAGGAACTGAAGTGGCTCCCGTGGGAGGGTTATTATAAAACAGCAAGCCTAGGCCCTGAACTCCTTTACTTACGGCCCCACCACATGACTGCTTTCTCTCTCGTAGCTTGGGCTCTCACCATAATGCCATCCACTGTGTTGTGATGAAGCCAAAAGGCCCTTACTACCTTGGGCTACCTGATCTTGGATTTCTGTCTGTGAGCTAAATAAAACTTTTTTCTTTATAAAGTATCAGGCCTTAGGTATTTTATTATGGCAAAGGAAAATGTTCTAAAATAGATAGCAAAGCGTGAGTTAGAAGGAAGCTACATCCTAAATGGAATCTTTTGATTTAAAGCTAATAAGGCCAGGTTTTTTACCCTGCTCCAGGGATTGGTTTCAGAGGCTCATAACATTGTAGACAAATTATAAATATGTGTCTCAGCATTTTTTTAGCGACAGCATCTATGACTTTCATCAGATTCCCAAAAGGGCCCATCATCCCAAGAGTTTGAGAAACGTGGCCACAAGGCCTGAGCTTTGAGCAGCTGCACACAGAGTTCTCTAGGCTGTTTACATGTTGATATAATAACAGGCAAAACCAGATTAGTGCAAGATACAGAAAAAGCAATATGTCCAAGGCACCAACATGACTGGAATGATGCAAGAAGCAAATCGTGGCTGGGGAAGGAGGGAAATTCCATCCCCTTCGTTCTCAGCACTGTCTTGGTGAGATGAGATTCATGGCTTATAGAGCCATACCTTGGTACTCAACCACTTTGAAACTAGAAGAACTTCGGTACATATTTTGACGTGAAAATTTTGACCTAGTACTTGTTCTTTGGTACTCAACACATATGCTAGAACCTGTCAGTATCCTTTGCTTTGTGACTTGCTACTCTTTCCAGTCAAAATGATTTGGTGAGTACGCAACAATTTTGGTACTTGTTGTGCCTCCTAAAACCAATTAATGATGAGTACCAAGATACCACTGTACTGGCACTGTGAGTTCTACCCAATCACTACAGGCATACCTCAGAAATGGTGTAGGCTTGGTTCAAGTTCATTGCAATAGGGCATTACCACAATAATGCTAGTCCTACAGACTGGTTTGCTAGTGCATATAAAAGTTATAGTTTCACTAATATTGTCTAAGTGTGTAATATTGTTATATTTAAAAAACTAATGTACATACTTTAATTAAATACTTTGGTACTAAAAAATGCTAGCCACCATCTGAATTGTGGGAAAATGGCACTGATAGACTTGCTTGATGCAGTTTTGCCACAAACTTTTGATTTGTAAAAAACATAATACTGTAGTGAAGCACCACCAAGTGAAGCGCCATGAAAAGAGATATGCCTGCATTTGAAAGCTGCTAGAATCCCATCTATAGTTCACATTTGAAAGCTTCTGGCACACTGTCTACAAGTCACTGGACAATAGTAGTTTTTTCCAACTGTATTTTCAATGCCCTTGGCTACAGACTAGAGTTCAAGAAACTTGTTAGTAGTTGAAGGGGAGGTGTTCCAGCTGCAGAGATCACACTGACATTTGAGGCAGCCACCTCGGCCCCAGGATAAGTCACAGTCAGTTCCATCCCTAAGAGAACTTTCTCTTGCCTAGATGGAAAGTCTTCCCTTTGGGTTTGTTTTCTTGGTTTTAAATCAACTAGGACACTTTATTCCAAATATCCAGTGCTCCTCAGGTACAAGATGTACGAGTCCCACAAATTAAAACAAACTTGGCTTGTCAAAAGTGAAAGCCTTCTCCCTTTAAAACTACATGTTTGAAGACACTTAAGCTTGAAAATGAGAGCTTTGCTCATTGACAGCCTATTTTTCATTTCCTTGCACTAATCTCTGTTGCATCTTAAATAAAAGTTACAGAATGTTTCCATCTTTCCTCTTAAAATGTGCCTCTTTCATCTTTAATTTTCAGTGCACTCTTCTCAGAGTTTTCTTTTTTTAATATGGCAGAGATAGCAACAATGCCAATGAATCAAAGGTTTGGGAATTCACTTAGACAACATGGCCTAGTAGTTAGGAATTCACATTGCCTAGATACAAATCCAGCTCAGTCTTTCCTAGGAAAGCTTTTTAAAGTTTTGATTGTGTTTCAATTTCCTCTTCTAAAAGTGGGGATAATAACAGTATACCTCATAGAGTTGTTGTGAAGATTAACTGAGTTATGGCTATTATGCAGAAAATATTTGGTATAAAGTTATCACTATTATTCTATACTCTCACTATTCTATTATAATATAAAGTGCCATAATTATAAAAGCTAGAGAACTTTAGAAGGAACTGGAATTCAGAAAGATTTCTTCAGGTACTTGTGAAGAAAAAGACCTTGGCTAGAGCCAGAAATTGACTCTAGGAATGTAGGCCTCAGATGGACAAGTCACACAGTGGTGGGATCACTGATTACTGACAATCAAACTTTAAGATGGGTTTATACTGATACAGTGCTGTTGGGTAGGAAAATTTGATATATTGTTCTTTACAAGAGAATTAATAAGTCAGATGATGGTCATTATATCCCACTGTGATAGTTAATCTCTATTGTCAACTTGATCGGTTTACGAGACACCTAGGAAATTAGTGAAGTACATTTGTGGGTGTGTCTGCGTGGGTCATGGGGATATAACCTTGGGAACTACATATATCTGGTCCCTGGCCTCTTCTCTGGCTCTCTTCTTGCACTCTCTGCTTACTGACTACTGTGAGATGCGTGGTTTTTCTCTACCATACCCATCTACCATGAAGCTTCTGCTTTGGAGCCAGCTGACCATGGACTGAAACCTCTGAAACTATGAGCCAAATAAATCATTTCTTCCTTTAAGCTCTGTATGTCAGGTATTTTGTCTCAATAATGAAAAGTTGACATCCTTAAGTTACCAAAACACTAAAGATTTCCTAATAATAAATAAATCTTAAATTATTACTACCAGTCATAATATCAGTGGTACCTACACAATGGGCAGCTGACCTTTAATAAACTCTGAGAGGTTTTAATTCTGAGCAGTTCATGAAATAGTTGCAATGAGGGCTCTTCTAAATGTTTTGCACTTGTATTTTAAAATTCAGCCTCCCAGTGTATCAATTATATTGTATAAATTTATTTTATAATGTTCTCACAGGAACTTCTAGGTAAATAAAAGAAAAATGTCAGTTTCATTTCTGTCCCTTCCTTCAGCCTGTTTATTCCTAAGTAGTCTTCTCTAAGCCCAGGTGCTCTCCCTCTGTCCCCAACTTATTAGTTTCTTTGTTATCATTACTTTGCTTTCTCTCCAGAATTGCTGACTTTTGATACTCTCCTCCATCAACAACTCCCCAAATGGAAATGCTTTCAACTAGCACTGAAGCAAAAATTACCCAAAGGCTATATGGTGCAAATTCTTTCTGTGGTTTTATCTTATTGACAAGTCAAAATGAAAATAATTCTTCACTTGTGTATGGAATCTTAAGCTTTACAACACGCTTTATAGCTCCACTATCTCCATAGTAATCATGGGAGACAAGTAATGTACATGACAATTCAGCTCAGAAAAGTCATATGAGCAAGAATTTTGATCTTATGAAATTCAAGGATCAGAAAAAGAAAAAATATTTTCAGCAAAGCGCTGAACTTATGACTGTTTTGTTCCTTGGTTAATTATTTCTACTTGAATGGAAAAGAGTAACTTCTTAATTCTGGAACCTCTGGATGTAGCATGGCCCCAGTCAGGGAATATTCTGGTTCACTAGTGGAAATTATGACAGCTTAGGTAAATCAAGTGAGGCTTACAGGTTTTCCAAGTATTTTTACATTTGGTATCTTTACAGAGAAGAATCAGAGCATTTCATATAACGCATAATGCTAATGCAACACAACCCAAATTAACTCTATCAAAACCAGTTTTAATAAAGGTCCATCGAAGAAGTCAATAATCACCTGACTTTCTGAAACTTACTGTCTGTTGATGAATTACATTAGGTCCTTCTAAATATCCTATGTATAGAGTTATAGATTTGGGTTTTATGCATTCAGACATTAATAGAAATGACCACTGATGTTCAAATATTTAATTGGTCCTGATTTTTTGAAAGCCCTTAGCAACACTATTTATTGAAGTATTTATTTACATTATATATTTAAATCTCAGAATATTTACCTAAAAAGGAGGGAGAAGACAATCGCGTGTGGAAATAACAAAAGAATATATTCTGCTAAAATAGGAAAATAAGAAACAGGATAAAGCATTAGCCAAGGACACATGACAAAAAAATACCCATAAAAAAGTTCAAGAAGTGGTCTGGAGTTTGAATATAATTCACTAGTAAGTGGTAAGCCATAAGGCTACATCATAGATTAATTATATTGTGACAGGACTGTCTCTTGCAAATCAAATATTCTGTCAATAGATGGGGCTGGGGATTTAGCTCAGTGGTTTCGCCGCCTGCTGTGTGAGCACAAGCACCCGAGTTTAATCCCTGGTACCAAAAAAAAAAAATTCTGTCAATAGAAGTTTCTAAACATCTCCAGTATCCTCAGTCTTGTACTTTCACTGACTCAAATCTTTGGATGTTGTCTGGAACCTACAGATACTTATACTACACTGTCAATGTGTTGGTTTTGTAAAAACTGATGGCTCCACCTCCCTGCTTCTTACTTTACTTCTTCCAAAGAATGAGCGAAGATTAAGGCAAATAAATTCTCCAAGAGACCAAAGTCACTTCACTCCTGAAACTCATGATAATGACCGGGACACATTTTTTTTTTTAGCAATAAAGATTTCAAAGCTTACACACACGAGATTAGTTTTTCATCTCTATTTCATACGCCTGAAGTGCTAAACATCTAGGCCCACTCCTCCATAGGACGAGCTTAGACTTTGCTTTCTCTTTTCCCAAGAGACAGCCAAGCTCATGCCTATTTTGTACAAGAACATCTCTCAGGAAGTTCAAGAATCTGAGATGTAATTAGTCAAGGAAGGATTTGGGTGTTGTTGGGTTTCCCAAATAGTATGCATTGTTAGAAACTAGCATACTATGAAAATATGATCTGTCGACCAGTCTTATTCACTCCACACTACTTCCGGATTCTTGCTCAAGCCTTCTGCCTCCACCTCCCCCTCAGCAGAACATCAGAGCAGTCATGGGCAAGGTTGCAGAGAAGGCAGTTAAGATTGTTACTCTTAGTTTAGGAAAATGTCAAGAAAGATAAATTTTTCTTTAGCCAAGATCATGCTGACATGAAAACAATCTCCTAGAAAATAAGAGGAGAGTGACCAAAAGAACAAATGTTTCTAGTTGAGATTCTTCTTGAACTTTCCCTGTTTCATGGGCAAGAAGTTCCAGAGAGCAAAACAGTGCCCTTCCAGGGGACAAATTGTGGATTGGAGCCAAGGCTAAATATTCACCATCATCCTCAAAATGTTCGCCATTTTAGGAGTTGAAAATCTTCACAATTTTCTCCCTTAAAACAATCCTTTGGAGTATTTTTAGCTTCTGCTAATTGTTAAGGAAAAAAGTAGCTTTTGATTTTTAAAGCTTAACTGTGCTAAACAGATATCAGAAGACTATACAGTCACAATTGACCACTAATATTATCATCTATGAAATGTTTATAGTGATGAGCCCTGGCTATTTGACCCACAAAAATATTGAGGATCAGAGGCTTATGTTAGCGAACATTACCCAGGCAAGCAGATGGAGATAATAGCTGCACAGGAAAGCTGTGCTATGATTAGAAAAACACCATACTGTGGTGTTGTAAATATAATTGCTATCAGTATGTTGCTCTTCAACATGACCAGTAAAGCAACAACTATGGTAACAGGAAAACAAAACAGAAACAACAGAAGAAAACCTTCTGGTGTAAATGGAAATGAAACGGAATGGAATGGAATTTCTGGAAATGAATGGAAATGAAATGCTACACATGAGGTGGAACATCTGTGAAATGAAGAGAAGCTACCAACCAGAGTACTCAAAAGCAAAGGCTGACTCTAGGGTTCACTTCAGCTTCCCCCTACTTTGTACTGCAGGGGGCTACATTTCCTAGACAGGGTTCAACCAATAAGAGGTGCTGGAAAGGGCAGTTTGGAGAGTTGGGTGGAGGGAAAAGCATGAGTTTTTCTCCTTGTCTGTCCCTACCGGCAGTGATGTCATTAAGCTGTGGCTGCATCTCTTTCTATGCATGGCTCCAGTGTGATCCCAGCTTTTTGCCAGTGACCTTGGCTCACTGGGCTCCAATACTACATTTTCTTTTCATCTCCCAAGCACAGGGGAAGAAGCGTCCTGGGTTGTCTCAATGAACCCCCTTTGGCTCCTCAGTTCTTTTTATCCCCTAAGGAACCAATGCATTTTTCTGCATTGAATTTTCTTTTTGAAGACAGAATGACTTCTCGGGTTTTTTGATGTTGCTGTCGAATATTTTTTTTTTCAGCTTTGAACACACTTTATTAAACATATTTCAGTGTTGTTTCCTGTCTTTTAACAATAAAAAATGTGTTTCAATAAAAGCAAATATACACTGAAGTCATTTTCCTATGTGTGAAGAAGTATGAGTGAAATGAGCATTAATACATAAAAGCAAAGTATTCACTGCCCAAACTTTAAATATCTCAAGAGCACAACAAATCCTAAACACTCCAAGATCATGTAGCTCTCTCAATATGCTCCGGAATGGCGAGCGATTAACCTGCTAGGGCTTAGCATCTGCTTCTATGCTTGTTTCATGAGCTTCTTCAACTTCCGAGAGCTCTTCATCATCCTCCAGTGTCTGCTGAAGTTCGTGGATGGTGCTAAGAAGAACATGAAACTGTTTCCGTCTCAGTTCCAGCTTATCTTCCACACTTTCTTTGATATGTGAAAGGTGCTCCCATTCTTTTCCCAGAGCCTCTAGTTCCTTTAAGGTCTCATGGGCTATCTGGATGATGCTGGATCGCCTTTGCCAAGCATCATATTCTTGGCGATTTTTTGGGAATTCGTTTTGCTTGAAGAATCTGCTTTTTGCACTCAGCAATTTTTTCATGTGCTCCTGCAATGCTGTATTCTATTTCTTTGTAAATTTTTTCATAGTTTTCCATTTCCCTGAGATTCATGTCATACACCAACAATGTTTTGCCCATGGAGAACTCACACTGGGCCAGCGTGCTCAGCATGCGTTGGTACTGGCTGTATCCCTCTTCTTGGGATCCAGAGTTGCACCACTTAGTGAAACTCTTCACTAGCAGATTAATTCTTCGGTCATCTCCAACACCGACCCCATCAGTGAGGAGACCCTTCCTTATGACTTCGTCCCAACTTCTGGATCGCCTTCCAGAGCCCGCCGGCTTGGGCTCCTTCTCCACCAGTCTCCATTCCTGCTCCCCACGCCCAGCCCCTCCTTGGCCCCCATGGCCTCGGCATCTCGCTCCGGTGCCCTCCAGGCTCACCACCCGGGCCTCCCCCCACACACACACAGCCCGGCCCCTGGCTCCCCAGCCCCGCCGCCCTCGGGTGCCACGCGTCTCCCGCAGACAACCCTCCACCAAGCCCTCCACAGGTCCGGAAGCCGGGCCGCGAGTCCGGGGCAGCGGGGTGCTGGGGGCAGAAGCTGGGGAGGCCAGGGAGCGCCGGGGGTCTCGGGGGAGCAGCTGGGTGCTTGGGAGGGGAGAGACCTGGGGCGGGGAGCGGCAGGGGCCCAGGGGCGGCAGGCCTGGGCGGAGCTGCTGTCTAATATTAATGGATATAACTGAACTCTACGTATTCCTCCATGGATCCCTTAATTGATCCTAAATAACGAGACAGGATTAATTTCCATAAACAGTGCATATGAACACATTCTTCCTTATTCCAAAATACAACTGCTTTCTATTTCCCATCCAGTACTTCCCAAAGCTTCAGCAATTCAAGCAAATTAAAGGAAATCTTTATTAAAGGAATTTATGAAATAAAATATTTACTTTTCTTTCATAAACTTCTTTAATAAAGTTCTTCTTTAATGTGACACATTTTAAAAAATATAGCAGCATTCTAAGCAACAATTTCCATAAGACTGACTTGCTCTATAGTTCTTCTAATACATATTACACTAAATGTATTACTTTAGGATTTTGCTGGTCAATGTACTCCCTGAACTACTTACTGTTCCACCAGAAGCTCATGTTCCAGTTTTAAGAAACTCTGGTCTACTGAATTAAGAATATACCTTGTCTGCTCCTTAAGACCTCCATGGTAAGGTTAACCTCAAAGGGGATTGCCAGTCTCAGCTTTTCATCTCTCAGATCCCTGAGAATGTAGCACAGTGCAGTGGTTAGAACTTTGAATTCTTGAATGCTTCTGTTTTGGGTTCAGCTCTTAGCTCTTAGCTCTTAGCTCAGCCACTTATTAGCTTGATGGCCTCAGGCAACTTACTCAACTTCTGTGTCCCATATTGCTCATCCATGCAATGGGCTAGCAATATCTGTTCCATAGAGTTACTAAGATAATTATTGAAGAAATACCCTTACTTTCTTAAGACAGTGCTTAGTATGCACTAAGCATGTAATAAATGTTAGCTAAAATTCTTCCACATTAACCTTTGCTCCAATCACACTGAACCATTCATACTGGATTGAACTCTGCTACCTGTCTCTGTGGCTTTGACTTACACCTGGCTTGCTTATCCAACTTTCAGAAACCTACCCATTCGCAGCAGTACATTGCAAATTGTACCTCTTTAAGAAATCTTTTCTGTTGCCCTCCCTCCCCTAACAAAATGCCTCCATTCTTTGGACCTAGAGAAGCTCTCTATTTATCTTTTTTGCACATAGCACATTCTATTCTGGGATTCAGATGTCTGTACCTGTGCCCTACCAGCTTTTAATCTTTCAAGGGAAAGATCTCAGCCTCCACTGTCACTGCATTCTACCCAGCCAGTGCTTCCCTCCCCTATACAAGAGGTGCTCAATAAATGCTGTTTCATGTGACCCTGAGCTCCAGGCTGTATCTCAAACAGGCTGCCCTACATGTAGAATTGTGATCCTGCCTTTTAAATGGTCTGTATGCCCAAAATAATCATAAAATAGCCCTTTGCCTGATTCACATGTTAAGTAAAATAAATATTTTCCCTACTTTTATAGTCTCTCATATCTTTAAGCTGTCAAAACTCTCAAGCTTAACTCAGCTCTGGGTTCCCTTTGTAAATCTTATAACAGGTCAAAATTATATCAAGTTTTACAGTTTATAACTTTCACCTGCTCAAGTCAGTTCTTTTCAGTCAAACAGAATTCTTTATAGGATACACAGAGTAGGGGTTATCCTCATTTTACAGATACTGAAAATTAGACTTGGACAGGATAAGTGCCTTGGATAAGATTCTATGTCTCAGCACATTCAGTCCTGGATGGAACTGCTAGTGACTTGAGATCGTAACTTCAGGTCTGATTCTCAATAGCATCTTAATGAAGAGCTATAGTCATGGCAATACCATACTGGTGGGCCACACAGTCAGGTGGGCCTACCAAAGCCACAGCGAGTCTAAAGTAATTTTCTTAAACTATCCCACACAGTGGTATCATCACACTCACCTTTCCACTAGTATCAGCAAACTGAAAGATAGTTCTTCTTAAGCCACCATGATCTCTTGTCTGAATGCATCCTCTAGCGGTCCCCTTGCTTACCTGTAGTGTACTCCATTAGCCAATACTATCCTTTTAATTAAAGGGACATCAGGACACATCCCTTTGCCCAAAATCATCCAATTCCCACCTACTCAGATAAATCCTGTTAGTCCCTAAGTGCTCTGCTGTGGCTGTGTCTTTATTTTCTGCCACTTTTCCCCATTCTCTCTCCTGTTCCACACTCACTAACTTCTCAACAGTTCTTATTTATATACCACACACACTCCTTTTTGAGAGATTCTGAATTCCTTTACCCTCTGCCTGGAGAACCTTGTGATCCTACGGAGCCACCTGGCTGCCTCCTCATTTTATGTGGTCTGCTCAGCTGTGACGGAGGGTTTCCCAAATGGCCCCTACTTTCCCTCCTATCTTGCCCTTTACCCTAACTTATTTTTTCATAGCACTTGATATTTTATAGGGGTTGAGCACTCCTACTCTGAAAATGTGAAATCTAATGTGGCCCAAATTCCAAAGGCTTTTGAGCACTGAAATAAGGCCTCTAGTGGAAAGTTCCATCCCTGGTCTCATGTGATGGGACACAGTCAGGCACATGCCTGTAGTCCCAGGTACTTGGAGAGGCTAAGTCAAGAGGATCACTTGCAACCAGCAGTTTAAGGCCAGCCTGGGAAACACAGCAAGACCCCCATTTCCTGAAAACAATCAGATGCATTAAAATGTTACAAAGAATTACCTTCAAGTAGATGTTTGGAGATGGGAAAGGAAACCCGAGGAGAGGAAAAAGAGAAGGGGTAACAGGACTGAAATTGATCATGATATATTACATGCATGTACCAGTTTCCCTAAACAAACCTCACTATTCCATATCACTAAAATGCACTAGTAAATAAAAGAATTACCTTTAAGCAATATGTATAAGATGTGTGAAACATAAATGAATTTTGTGTTTAGCCTTGAGTCCTATCCCCATATTATCTCCCTATTATATATGCAAATATTATAAAATCAGAAATTGGAAACATTTTTCTTCCTAAGCATTTAGGATAAGGGATTCTCAACTACATACTATGTATTTGCTTATTTTTTGTTTCCCTATGTTAGCCTATAAGTTTGGGGTGGGGATGTAACAGAGTGGCAGACCTCTTGCCTAGCATGCAGAAGGCCCTGAGTTCAATCTCTAGCATTGCAAACAAAACAAAACAGGGCTGGGGATTTAGCTCAGTGGTTCCACCACCTGCCTTACAAGCACACGGTCCCAAGTTTGATTTCTGGGACCAAAAAAAACAAGTTTCAAGAGACTAATATTTTGTTTTGCTCACTATTATACTCCAGGTCCTACATTACTGCCTGAAATATCATATAGATATTTGATGGATTCAATTGAAAAGATGAGTGAATAAACAAACTCGTTCAAGAATAATGTTTGACTCCCACTAAAATCTCTGCAACCACACAGGAATAGGAGGGTGATAAAATCATGGGGAAAAGTTTGTTAGAGCAATGTAACATGAAGATCCTGTGCTCTGGTGGTTCTTACAAACATAATCCAAGAGCCTGGGAAACAATTTTGGTAGAGACACAGTGTACTCCACTCGGAATTTCAGCTCAATGGCCAGGCTGGGGATTTGTGTGAAGTATACACACTTTCTAGCAAAATAGGACTTTCTAATTCTAAGTGACTTTTCTGCCTTATTCTAATTTAAAGGGGCCTCCATGGATGAGGGCCAAAGGACTCTGATTTCTGCTTGGATGAGACTCAGGCCTTTGTCTCTCTTTTTTTTTTATAATCCTGATGTTTATTTATCAAATCTTATCAGTGTAGTCTTCAACCACTGTAGTTTTTAAAATTGGGCAGTTTCATTATACTGGCACACTTGGCAAACCAGGTAAGTGCAGGAATCTTTTTCAAGATTTTTAAAATGAGGCAACACTGGTTAGCTTTTGATAACATGAATATAATACACCTACTGAGAAACTTCCCATATGTCATGGAAACTCAGAGTTAACCTGTTTAGTATGAAATGTCATTATGCACAAAAAGGGCCTTTTTAAGAACAAAAAAGTGCAATTTTCTGTGTTCGAACTACAGTTTTACAACACAATTGGCTTTTGATGCTACTTTAAGTAAATCATCTTTCAAGCTCCAGAGTATATGGGGCCATAAAACCTGATTAGTTTTATATGACAAAAATCCCAGTAAATGTTTCTTTTCATTAAATGGCTTATCAGTAATTCTCAGGTTCTAATCATCCAAGAAAAAGTAGTTTCCACTCTTCTTTTGTTCTACATCCTTAATTGAGTTCAGTTTATTTATTCGTGGTCTATAGTTGTTTGGATCTCTTCTGAATGTAATTTCCAGCTGAGACAAAAATGTGTTCATGCCAGCCAAAAGGGTTTGAGGACTGTTTGCAATTGTGTTCTTAGATGGAACACCATCAAAAACGATGACCCAATCTGCTAGATAGGTAGCCATGATGAAGTCATGCTCCACAACAAAGGCTGTCTTCTTTGCATGGAATATGAAACGTTTGACAACCTGAGCTGCCATCGATCTTTGCTCAGAGTCCAAATACAAAGATGGTTCATCAATTAAACAGACATCAGCAGTTTTGCCCAAAGAGCTAAAGCTACTCACTGCAGTTCACCACCAGATAATGCCTGTACTGCTTGATCAATGATGTTTTCAATTTGCAAAGGCTTCATTACATCAGTCACAAATTGTAAGCTTCTCGTATCTTTTCATGTAGCAATTGGCGAACACTTCTGGTTGATCTGGGACTGATTTTCTGTGGCTTATAACTGACATTTAGAACTGGCACTTCTCCTCCTTCATCAGGTTTAAGTCTCCCAGCAAGCATTCTGATAAATGTTGTTTTACCTGTACCATTTTCCCCCAGCATTACCATGATTTCAGAATCAGTAAACTCTCCAGCTACAATTGCTAGTTCAAACTCTCCCATTTTCTTCTTCATTCCTGGGTATTTATACATACACATCTTTTTAATCTCTTCTTCATTTGCTGTCTCAGCCACTTTAAAAACAAGTGATGCATCTCGGAATCTCAAGTTTTCTGTTGGAACATAGCCATCCAAAAACATGTTTATGCCTTCTCTTACACTAAAAGGCATAGTGACAACACCATAAGCACTCGATACACCATATAGACAGCAGATGAAGTCAGAGACATAGTCTAATACACTTAGATCATGCTCCACTACAATGATATTTCTATCTGGATTTATCAGAGATCGAATAGTAATAGCAGCCTTTAACTGCTATTTGACATCTAGGTAACTAGAAGGCTCATCAAACATGAAAATATCAGCTTTCTGTATGCAAATGACAGTACAAGCCAATCTCTGCAACTCTCCTCCTGAAAGATCTTCAACATTTCGTTCTTTTAGGTGGGTTAAATCAAGCTGTTGACAATTGCCTGTGTCTTTGTTTCATCCTTTTGATCCAAAATAGACCCCACTGCCCCCTTTGCAGCCTTGGGAATCTGATCCACATACTGTGGTTTGATAATGGCTTTTGGATCATCTTCCAGATTTTTAGTAAAGTAATTTTGTAATTCAGACCTACGGAAATAAGTCAGAATCTCCTGCCAGTCAGGGGGATCATCGTACTTTCCAAGGTTTGGCTTTTGCTTTCCTGCTAAAATTTTTAATGCTGTTGATTTTCCAATACCATTAGTTCTAACTAATCCCAACACTTCACCTGGACGAGGGATAGGCAAGCTGTGAAGTTTGAAAGCATTGGCACAACATCGATGTGTTGTTTCTTTTTCCAAGTTGCTTGGTAAATTGACAATTGATAAGGCGCCAAAGGCTCATTTCTTATACAAATACCACAACCAATACACAGAGTTTCAGAAATCCATGCTATTTTGCTCTGAGGTGTAACTTCTATGGATAATTTTCCCATTCGAACCACAGGACAACTTTTTTGCACTCCTGTCGACATTTCTTAGTTTACATTTGTCATGGTTGACAATGGCAATTCTCATCAATTTGTCTGCCATAACTGGAGAAAACTCTCTCCTTGCGGTGGGGAGCACAGAGGCCACAAGAAATCTTGCCTTCAAGTCTCGAACACACGGCATGTTCCTACGGTCACCGGCTAAAACGGCGGTGCGCAGCCGCCGCCTCGCGCAAGCCATAGGCCTTTCTCTTTAATAAAAATTACATAGTTTCCCAGTTAGAGTTTTCAAAGCATCCGAACAGAAATGTGCTTTTTGCACTGCCAACCTCCTACAGTAATTCCACTTAAACTAGACTCTAATAGTACATCAAAGCATTCAAATATTTACATAAGGATAGATGAGTGGTCATGAAACAAAATCTTTATTTTCTGGACAGATGTTAGGATTCTTAAACTGGAATACATTTGCTTTTAATCTGACATTTGGTACAACATAAAATAGGAAATCCTATCAATCTGGATAAATCTTATGTATTAGAATGTTCGCTATAAAACACCTTTTTAAAGATAAAAAAATGGGCTTTCAGTAATAACATTTTCAGACTTGCCTTCCAGATTGGGAGAGTTGACATACATGGGCTTTTGGATAAGCAGCTTGTAATTACTGTTAGTCATTTCTCAAGTACGTTTCCCCTGTCATTTTGACAAAGGGAGGTTTTATTAATTTATCCTTCTCATTGTATCTTATATAGACATATGGAAAAATGATTAAGTATTTGCCTAAATATTAATTCATATGCAATTAAACTCTTGGAACATTTTCACAATAGTCCCTTGATTTTCTTTCACTTTGTTTTGGTTGCAGAATGGGGTTACAAAGACAAACTACCAAGCTGGGTTTCCTACTGGCCGAATGCCATCCTCCCTCTGTACTGACAATGTTACTTTATTCAAGTCATTTGTCAACTGAGGTATCTGCCCAAGAAGGAAGCCTATGGAGGACCCTCCAGCATGAACATTCTACAGTGTTAAGTAGTGAAATCTTTATTATTTAAGAAGTTGAAGGCAGCCAGCATAGCTAGAAGCAGAAAATTATTTTTAAAAGCTTTTTTCCCCAATGGATCTCTGTCACACACACACACACACACACACACACACACACACACACACACACACACACACCCCTACCTTCTCTTTGCCTGTAAATGCAAATACAATTTCAGAAGATTACAAAAGAAATTGGTTGTAGTGGTTGCTTATAGGAAGTGGGATTGGGACTTGGAAAGAAAGGAGATTTTCAATTTTAATCTACATATCCTTAAATTATTTTTGAAACTTTTATATGTATGCATCATTTTTATAAATAAAAGATTTTTAACATCAATAATGTGAGAAATATATTTGATTTTTACCTCAAGCACTTCTGTGCTTTTGAAATAAAGAATGCTTAGTCCTTTATAATTCAGCAAAAACCAGTAAAGAACCTTTTCAGTTGGTTCCCATTTAATCACTGGCACATCGAGAAGAATACAGGCTTTGCAATGAAGCTAAGGGGTACAAATCCCAGATGTAATATTTGAAAGCATGTCATTCAGGCAGCCAGAGCCTCAAAATTTCTTATCTGTGGAATAGGAATAATAATAACAATACTTAATTACAGGCTTCTTAGATTACAAATCATTAAAATAAAATGCCTAGCAAAAAGTAGGTTAGGTGATAAATATCAATAATACTATTATAATTTTTTATGTTCCTTTTTTGGATCAAAAGGGAATAAAAAGACACTGAGTTACATGATAAACTAGTTATTTAAAAATTATAATCTAAATATGCAGTCCTGACACATGATAGTAAAGAAAATTATTACATTTTTCTTTTATTCACTTATTCAATAAATATTTCCCAAGCATCTACTATGTTCCCAATAGTGGATGAAACACTACAAACAAACACACAAATATACAAACATGAAACTAATTTTGAAGGTGTTCCTGTTCTACAGGAAAGGAAGCAGGGAAGAAGAAATAATTTGAATGGAAAATAGAGAAGGCAAGTAAACACTCTTCCAGGGGCTCTAGATTATTGACTAAATCTTTGTGCTAGATATCAAAAGTACTGCTTTCTGGAGTGCACACTCTGTACCAAAGACAAGAGAGAAAATTAAAGGTCAGGGTCCATTCATCAAAGAACTCTAGGCAAAAAAACCTGGGGCTTGGAGCACTAAAATCACATACCCCAACCCCAGCCAGCATCTAAACCTAGGAACTTGTTCTTGAAGGAACTCTGAGCTTTCGCACATTTTCTGCATGAACTCAGGCATCTGGGACACTTCTTGGTCCTGTAGTTTGTCACAGGGACTTCAATCAGTTGCCCCCAAAATACTCATGTGCTCTCAATTGGCTCCTATTCTAAGATTGAACTAGAGTTTAAACCTACTCCTTCCGTGAGCCACAAGAAATGTGTGCTGTCTGAGACAGGGAAGCAGACCCCGTATGAACATCTAGATAACAGTGTGGAAATGAGCATATCCATCCTTTAGTCTTTGAGCCAACACCTGTATCCTTGGTCTTTACACAAACCAGTTATAATCAGTATCGTCTAGGATTTGGTCCACGACAGTCAAATTTGCAATGAGGCTCAACCTTCTAAGGAAAGGTAATATAATCCCATCCATATCATTAGAATAAGGAGTGAGCAGAAAAACCATCTGACAGGAAGGAAGGCCATTTTGACCGCACAATTATCTCTGTTTTTCAGACTTTCACCAATAGTACCTTCTATAATATCCTAAATAATTACCTAATTGATGAGGCCAATTGTGTTTTACAGATAGTCTCAGCTCAGAATTAAATGGGGATGTAGAAATCTTTTATTGCAGGCTACCTAGGGACCACCCTTCTTATCTTACTCAATTTAGTGTGTTCTGGGGTAAAGGGGAGACTTATATGGATCATAAAACCTAAATATCACATAGTCAAAAGATTCTTGGATTCTAGCCTACCTTTATAATTCTACTTTTCCAGGGGCTGGGATGTTGCTCAGTGGTAAAGTGCTTGCCTAGCACACATGAGGTTTTAGATTTATCTCCAGCATGGAAAAAAGCCAGACCAAAAAATAATTCTACTTTTCCAGGTTTCTGTCTTCATCCATAAAATAAAGGGATTGTACATGTGATCACTAGGGTCATCTGGCTACTCCATGATTCACAGCACTTCAAAAGTAACTGGCACAAGTGAAGAAACTGGGCTCTTGGTTTTGCTTTGGAAAAGCAAAGGATACTAAACTCGGGTTAATCCTATGCCAGAAAATCCAACCATTTTCAGCCATTGAATAGTTCAGAAGATGGGTATGTTTTTCTGTCCTCCAGAGAAAAATACAATTCACAAATACTGCATGGAAACCCATGAAACTTGGCTTTCTTAGCTAAAGGGAAACTGCTTGAAATCACCATTCTCTACTGCAAACTGCTCTTGCTAAGATCACCAAATCATCATGTTGCCAAATCCAGTGGTTTCTTATGTCTTCATCTTGTTTCTCAGCTCATTCATCACAGCTGGACACTCTCAACTGGAAATACTCCTGTCCTTTGCTTCTCAGCTATCTTTCCTCCCTGTCTGGCTTCTGCTTACCTGGCCACTCCCTGGTACTTCAGGCTGGCACCCACTGGGTCTCCACTCTAAATCTTGGCTTGGTTCTTGACCCACAGACCTCTACTCTGAAATCCAGATACGCATATTGAAATATCTACTGAAATTTTGCATTTAAATCTCTAACAAGGGTCTCCAAATCAGAACTCTTTTTTTCATTGGGATCCTGAAAGAAAAATCTATTATGATAAAGAGGAATATTTTCCATGTGATTTGAAGTGTAATAATCATGGTGGATGACACATATCAATTTGGCTTATCTCATGGGAAGAGAAGAAAAACAAGACAACTACAATGGTTTGAGTAATTCACATATAACCCAGATAAGGAAGATTAGTGAGTTTTCTGAAAAATTGTTCTCAGACCACAGATAAGCTAAAGATTCACTCTGTATACACACACACACACACACACACACACACACACACACTTTCTTATCTATGTCTGGGGGGGTGTCTTGGGATTTAGTTTTTATTTGTTTATATCTTTTCTTTGCTGCACATACTGCCTTCTAGATTTGACAAGAAAAATATTATTCTATTACTGGGAAATAAATTTCTGTTCTCCTGATGGAGCACTTACTCATATCAGCAGACATAGGAAGAGCTGGTGGCACCAAAAAAGCAGGAATAAAGTGAAACTGAAAATACATCCTTTCTATCCCCAGCTTCTGCCTAGACACTTTCTCAATGGAGGCATATCACTATGATGCTCATGATCATCTGGTATTTCTTTACATTTAAGAAGTTCTAGAAATGTGCTGGTCTTCATAGATTTCTAAAGCCACATCTCCACAAAGTCTAAAATTTAGTCATCTACTTGTTAAACATTTATTGAGTGTCTGTCAAGTGCCAGACACTAAGTTGGACATGAGAGGATCTGTTCTTCATTGTTGCAAAGCTTAACAGGGCTGGTAGACAATAAAACTAATTAAATCAACAAGAGAAACATTAGACAGCTGATATGCTAAAGAGAGAATTTAAGTCAGGTGATGTGGTGATGGCCAAGTGGTAGATCAAACCTGAGATGGGCTATGTAAAGAGGAGGTGACGGCTCACCTGAGGCTTGAGCGATGGGAAAGGGGCTGCCATAGGACACTCTGGGGATGGGCTGCAGGAACACCCAGGACACAGCAGTCTCACACAGCCTACCCCATTTTACTTGGTGAATGATTCAGTGAATCAAGCATGTCCTGAGCTCCAAGAAATGGACCTCATGAACTAGGTATCTGAGTGTGACAGTGCAGATTTCACGAGGACCTCACCCTTGGTCTCAGCCTCATTAGCTGATAGATGCCAATAAGGCTATAAGCCAGCAACTACTCTAGGGAAAAGAGGAGGAGGAAGAGGAAGAGGGGAAGGAAATATAAAGAAAAGGGAGGGGGAAGGGAGGAGGGGGAAGGGATGAGAGGGAAAAGGAGGAAATGGGGAGGGAAAAAAAGGAAAGGGAGGAAGAGGAAAAGAAATGCATTCTTTAAGAAAAGAGGCCAAAAAGAACTAATACAGTGGTGGAAGGTTTTTCTCCATCTCTACTTCATTGAAATGGCTTTGGGAAGTGGGGCTTGGTATTAGTTTTGCAGAAATGGCATTAGGTAGTATAGTTTGGCTATGGTTTGATATCCAAGGATTCATGTGTTGAAGTTCAATCTCCATCATGAGGTTTTAAGAGGGTGAAAACTTAATCAACTACTGCATTTAGAGGTGGGGACTCTGGGATATGATTAGGAATAGATAAAGCCACTAGGGTGCAGCTCCATGATTGAACACTGGTAATTTTCTAAGAAGGAAAGAGGCCAGAAGATATATATGCACAGTGTGCTTCTTGTCTCTGGCCATGTGATGCCCAGCACCACCATGGGACACTACCAAGAAGTCACCATCACCAGATGCAACTCCTTGGCCTTGGACCTCCAGAACCATGAGTCAAAATAAATACAGTTGAAGAGAATCTAAATAGTTAACATAGGAGAATTTGGAGTCCTATTCACTTTTGAGGCCAGAAATAAAATCTTGTACTTCTTTGGAAGCTCCTTCAGTATTAAACTCACTCTAGGTTCCCAGGAGTAAAACAGCAGAGCAGGCACCGGCTCTAGAGGACACGGGCACTGGGATCTAATGGCTGCTCCAGCTTTGTGATCTGGGGCAGCTTGATGAACCTGTTTCAGCTGCTGTATCTTCAAAATGGGGATAGTCAGACAGGCAGGTCTGCCCATGCCCTACCAAGGTCCTGAGTCCCACGGAACAGGCCAAATCAGCCTGCTGCAGACAGGCAGGTCTGTGCACGCCCTGCCAAGGTCCCAAGTCACGTGGAAGATGCCAAGTCACCTCGCTGCAGACAGGCAGCCATCTGGTTCCACACTACAAAGATGCAGAGGACACCAGACCACCAGACCAAGGTGCTGAGTCCCACTGCTCCCGGCCCAGAGGTAGGGGCTTCTGAGCTGCCGTCCCACTGCTCCTGGTCCAGAGGAAGGGGCTTCCCAGTCACCATCCCACCCACCACTCCTGGCCCAGAGGTAGGGGCTTCTGAACTGCCATCCCACTGCTCCTGGTCCAGAGGAAGGGGCTACCTGGCCACCATCCCTCCCGCTGCTCCCAGCCCACAGGAAAGGGCTTTTGGGTCACCATCCCTACTGCTGCTCCTGGCCCCTGTCCCACCTCACCCAGATCAGAGGAGGTAATCTGTGTAGGCACTAACAGCCCCCCACCCCAGTCCAAATGAGAAATAAGTCTCAAAACCAGACTTCCAGATCACCTACAGCAACCCCAAAGGGAAATGAGATGGAACACTCTGATACTCAACCACTGGGACCCAC
>NW_004624736.1:3021850-3043150 GCF_000247695.1 Heterocephalus glaber
ATGTCATCTGCACTCTCTCCTGTTTCTTCATTGACTCCAATCAGTCTTATGTTATTCTTCTTTGCATCGTCTAGCAGCTGCTAGATTGATTTCTCATAGTCCCTTAGTATTTCAAAGAGATTTTTCTTTTCCTGGTCACTAATTCCAATCTTATTTTCTTTTTTCTAAAAATTCCAATCTTATTTTCTATATCTGAAATTCTGTCCTCACATTGGCTCATTGTGCTGAAATCACTCAAATTCTTGAAACCCAAATATTGGTTAGTAAGAGATAGAAACAGGACTATTCCTAAAGTGACTCAACATAAGAGACTCTGCTAGTTTAAGAAGCAGGACTTTCAATGAATATTATATCCCAAGATGGAAGTCACAAAATACAGTAACTATATGCTAAAAAGTTTGAAGATGCCAATGAAAGCATAAAGCCCCATGATAATAAATTATTTTTCCCTCTCAGCATAATGTGATCTTGGCTGACCTCTGCTATCATAGCAGGAAACATCCTAACAATCTCCAGGCATCTTACTGGGATCAGGCCAGGTTGCGGATAGCAGTTTTCCATTCAACAAATCTGTGTAGAGAGGAACTCAGATGCCTCCCTCCCGGCCATTGGCCTTGATAGTAAGGAGAGTGGCCATGTATGGCCTCCACCCAGTAAAGCCACTTAGGGCAGGAGGAGCAGACAGAAATGACCTGTCCACACAGGTGATCCCAAGTGGAGGGGTCAGGAAAGAGAGCTCTGGAACCCAGCCTGACCGGCAGGGAAGCTAAGGCTTAGGGACCCGCCAGAGTGCAGGAGGGATGAGAGATCTCTTTACCCAGGAGCTTCATAGAAGGCACCATAATCATCAATAATAGAGCTGACCGATGCTGAGGCACCAGCTCGGCAGGATAGGTAAGTGGGAAGCAGGCTGGGGTGGGAGGAAGAAGGATGGTGCAGGGAGCAAATCATTTCTCACATGAACCAAGAATTCATAGAGAAAGAAGTGTAAGCCCTTGGGAGAGACTATCTACCAAGTGTGAAAGTTGGTCTTATTCCTTCACTTACGCACTTGCTCAGCCACACAACAGTGAGATGTGGCTCAATGCTTAAAATAGAATCAAATGATAAGAAAAAAAAAGATTCTTACTCTGGTTGTAATAAAGAGCAAATGGCAAAACTATAAGAAAAGAAATAAATTTTCCTAAGCTCTCGAGAAGCTATGTGGGAACGTTGTCTGAATTAGAAGAACCAATGTTTATAATGTTTATAAAATACAAATGTAGCCATACTAAGAGTATGAATAGGCCTGGGGATATGCCTCAGTGGCAGAGTGTTTGCCTAACAGGTGTGAGGCCTCGGGTTCAGGATGTTCAGATTACTAGACTGACATCCTGCCTACTGCTCTAAGGAGGCAGATAAGGCCTTGGGTTCAATCTCTACCACCATAAAAAAGAAAAAAAGAAAAACCCATCAGATTGCATGTATAAAATTCTCACTATGTGTTTAACGTACTCTTCATAACAGTGCTATGAGATGGTAAGGAAAGAGAGAGACACAAACAGGATGAGACAACACAGCTAGAAAGAGCAGATCCTCAATTCTAACCCAAGCCATCCAGTGCAGAGTTCTTTTTAGCCACTAGGCTTAAGCTGCAGTTCATATAGGAAATGACTTATGAAGGGGCAGAATGATCCAGGAGCGCACACACACACACACACACACACACACACACACAAATGTACAAGGACACTTTCATGGTCTGATGCTGGATTCATTCATTCAACAAATCCATCTAGTCAATAAATACTTATTGAGCATCTACTATGTGCCAGGGCCTTTTCTATATATGGAGGATTGTGGCTTCCATGATCCATACACATCTGGAATAGCAAATGAATGTTACTCAATGTGGCATAAAGAGTAGTGTTTTATGGGTTTGGTCAGTCTGACGCATTGCATTTTCAGGATCCACACTCTTCCCCATGTCTGAGATATAATTAGATCTCTGATGCAGAGTTTCCAATATAGTGAGGGTGCAGAAGTCCAGACTCTTCAAAGTCAGGAATGTCAGCAGCAATGCAGAGGAAAGAACTAGTGGAGTTGAGGGGGAGGCCCCACCCCGGGGCTGCCAGTCCCTTGGTCCATGACCATGACTGGCAGCTGTCTGGGCCTTCACATAGTTCTCTGTGAAAGGAGGCACTCGTGCTGGGTGACCTTGAGGGCCCAGCACTAGGATCAGAGCTCCTAGGTAGAGCCAGGGCAGACCCACGATCACTGTCAAGTACACCGTGCTACAGCGACGTTCAACCTCATACCAGTAACATCAGGACAGAACCAAGGAACAGCACATCATACTTTAGGAATGATGTGGCCAAATTTCTGGGGTCAGTCATCGCTCTGAGAGGCATCCAAGGAACATTCCAGACTTGTGCTGGCTTCCAGCCTCTATGTAATGGGGCTATTCTTCTGTTTGGAGAGCTCCGAGACGATAATCTTGTAGGTCCTGGTAAGGGAGACAGGAACTGTCTTACGAATCTTACGATGTCAGGGCGGGATGCTGAAGCAGCCCTCCAGAGTCAGAAAAAGGGCCATCATCTGCAGGAAGGGGAGCACTGCCCTGCTCTCCCAGGAAGGTCCCTCGGGCTCCCAGCCAGTGTTTGGCTCCAGCTGGACCTCAGGAAATATCGGCCGGATTTATCACTGTTAATAATAACTGGCCCGTGACTGAGTGCACAGAACTGAAAACCAGATGACTGAGCCACCATCTGAGGTTTGAGGACACTTAAGTGTCTGTAACAGAGAAGGGACAAGTTTGGGGGAGGGAAAGGGACACACCTGTGTACTAGAATGAGATTACTGGCACCCTCAACCATGTCCCCTGGCCTGCCCCTTGGGACCATAAGACTCCATGACTGTCTTCCTACCTCGAATACTATCTCTGGCTCTCAGCAAGAAACTGTCCCAAATGTTTCCTGTTTGAGACAGTTTCACCATCCCTGACTCCTATTGTATAAAAAAGGAGGTCTTCCCTACAACAAGTGCTTTGAAGTTTTTTTTTTTTTTGGAGACAGGGTCTCGCTATGTAGTTTAGGCTGGCCTTGAACTCACTATGTAGTCCAGGCTGGGTTCAAACTTGAAGGAATCCTCCTGCTTCAGCCTCCCAAGTGCTGGGATTACAGGTGTGTGCCACCACACCTGGCATGAAATTTTCTTAACCTCCCTTTTACCTGACCCATTTCCATATTTACCTTTTCCAGCCAGATAACTCAGTGCTTTGAACTTTTTTTTTCTCTAGAAAATATATTGGTATTAAGGACTGAATCCAGGACCTATACAATGAGCCACATTCCCACCATTTTTTATTTTGAGACAGGCTCATGCTAAGTCACTAAGTTGCCCATCCTAGGCACAAACTTTCAATCCTCCTGCCTTCGCCTCCCAGAGTGCTGGGATAACACCATACTTGGCTCTGGACTGCTAATTAAAGAGCTGTACCTGGCTTTATTTTTACCTGCTTCCCTTCCTCATTTCCTCCAATGGCTTCCTTATAGTGCTAAAATTACAGGTACTAAGCAATAATGTCCAAGAATGAGAGAGAAGCCAAAATCCACTCAATGACTAATTTGAATTATAAGATTAATGCTAATAATCCTCAGCCAGTGTTCCTGCCCCTGCAGCCAGTATGAAGAAAATAGAATAAACAGTTTCAATTTTAGTTCAGGAACCATTGCTCAAAAGAGTTCCAATACTCTCTGAACTGTGAATAAGATAAAGATGATTTTTATTAAATGCAAATGAATGAATAAACAAGATTTGTATAAGATAAAATGGATCCCTTATTTCTTGGATTTAATTCTAACCTAAGATTTAGAACTGAGTTTAAATTTGAGTCTGACATACATAATCTTGCCTTCTTTGACAAGTTAGGAATTCATTATCCTACACAAAGCATAGAGGGAACCAAGAACATATAGTAACCATTGGCAAAACTAGAAAGAAGGCAAGATTGGATTGCAGTAGTTGGTTACCTCCCCCAGCGCAGCTACCTTTCCCTGAGGGCACCCTCCATTGTGGTGCACAACCCAAGCCAACAGGCCGCTTTGGTCAGAAGTCACCTATTCTGTGCCCCAGGGAGAAAGAGCATATTGCAAAATAGCTATGAACTAGGGGACACTGGGACTGAATCAGAGATGCTTAGAGACCTGTTACTCTAGAAAAATCAAAGGGATGGACCTCAAATACAATTTCAGGAAGCAGGGGAGATATCTGAGACACAGGAACTACTCCAACTACCCCAAGATTTGATCCTCCTGTGATAAAAACCCTAACTTGCAAATTAGTTTCCAGACTTACCTTCCTTCACTGGGCTCTAGCTTTGCTCTCTCCACAGTATATTATCCTATTGACCAAGGACATTTTGGAAGTGCCATTTGCTTTCCAACTACTTGTGGATAAAAGACTCTGAAATGAGCAACTGTCTATGGTAGATTCAGTACACGTAGGTGGACAGAACCTGTGTCAAAGGGATTTTGCAGCAAGATGAAGTAATTTTGCATAGAGGCTTGTGAACAGCTCGGCAAATTTCAGCCTAGGACAATCTTATTATCTTTAATTTACCAGCCAAGAAATGGGTTAATATGGGAAATTCTTACTGATGGCTTCTCAGTCAGCAGCCACAGCAATTGGCACAAATTTATCTCTCTGCCCCCGAGTCCACAGTGGACTGTTATGCCTAAGTCCTGGCCTTTGGAAAATTAGATCTGTAACAACTGAAGCCTAACCTGCCTGCTCCACCCTAGAGCACTCATAGAATGAATGAATTTCCCCCAGCCAAGCCAGTGGTCCCAGTCCTAAGCCAGAAAGCAGTGGCTGCTTAAAAGAACGCAGAAGGGAAAGCCACAGTGCCTCCATTATACTGTTAAACTGTAATCTCCTTTTCCTATAAGCATCTTCCTGTTTTCCCTAAGGGGTGTTTCACGGCCACACTGCTGAAGAGGTCCAGTTCAGTGGAGCACTTCCTGCGGGCCTGGCAGGATCTGGCGCTCAGCAGGCTCTGGCATGCCCACTGACCCAGAGGCAGGCTGGAAGGGGGTACCCTGACAGAGTGCTGCGGGAGTGGGGCTCTGGGATTCAGGTGCTTGATCTCAGGAGTGGTGCTTTTTTTTTTTTTCAGGGCCACACCAGAGTGAGGTGTGCCAGGAGCCTAGGACACATGATTTAATGAGTGATTGACTCTCAGGATCATACAAATGGTTCTTTAGTCCTGGCCCTGCTTCGGGCCCACAGCACAGATGTGTGTGTGTGTGTAAACCCATATTATGGGAGTCTAGAATCCTTAAAGTGTAGTCTCTTGACCAACAGCAGCAGCAGCAGCAGCAGCATCACCTGGTAACTTGCAGGAAATACTCAGGCCTACTTCACACTCATCAAATGAGAAACTCAAAGACTAACATGCCCACCAGATTATTCTATTGCAGTTGAAGTTTGAGAAGCTCTGCTAGAGAAAAACACATTCCAAAGCCAGTCCCATGTTATATATAAGGCCGCCTCTCAAAATGCTTTGCACACAACAGGGAAGGGGCTGGGGTGGTGAAGTAAAAGGCCCTTTTCTAAAGCTATGAGTCAGGCAGGAATCTCTCTGATAATAAATCAAGAATTGTTTTTTTCTCAGATACCTCCAACTAAACTGTAGTAAAGTGGTGGCAAGTGTTGGAGATAAAGATAACTACTGAATTAGTTCCTTCCTGTTTCTTCCAATAAACAGCCCAGGGCTGGCTACTCATTGACACCATGTGACACAGACCAGCCATTTGAGTACTTGTAGACTCAGCTTCTCACTTCTGCAAAATGATACTAATGTCACCTACCCATGAGGGTCAGAGAGGCTAAAAGGAAGTCTGGGCAAATTGAACTGTGGTGACAGTTTGGACGTCTTCACCAGGCACTCTGGGCTCTATTCTTCACCAGGGAGCTAAACTGGATTGGGTGGGGACAACTGATTGAGGCAGGAACTTAGTAGCATTCACATACAGTGCTGTTTCTTAACAGAGACTGCTTTGCAGTCCAAATGGCCTAGTGGTGGCAAACCTATAGCACACCTGCTGTGTGGGCTGTTAGTATCATTACAAATTCTAAAAGGTTCTTCATCACACATTGGGCTCCTAAATGGTGGTGAAGCAAGGGAGAAAGGAATGGAGAGGTGCAGTTGGGTAACAGGAATCAATTTTTTTCCCCCATGAAAATGAAGAGTGAGACTGGGTATTTACCTCAGTGGGGCCATCGCTTGCCTTGCAAGCACAATGTCCCAAGTTCAATCCCCAGTACCCAAAAACAAAACAAAACAAAACAAAAATGAAGGATGAGAAGTAACCCGAATCCTCTACGTTTAAATTCTGCCACTGAACCCAAACACTGGGTAGTAAGGCAATGACTAATGCCCTCAGACTGCGCAAGTTCAGACAGCCGAGATGAGATGGAGTTTCCTCTTTTGTCCAGAGTTGGATGTACAGAGGAGGGCGAGGAGAAGGATGAAACCAGGCAGCAAAACTAGTGTCCTGCACCGAGGGCAAGGGGCAGGTCGGAGTACTGAGGTCCAATAACAGAAGGGGGGACTCTTTCTGCCAAGCTGGATAAGGAGTACCGGCCAGACTTCCTGCTCACACAGGTGTCTAAGGACCAGCGGGGCTGACGGCCTGCAGGGGGCACAGGGCTGCCAAGTGGCCTTTCTCCCTCCCACCAGAGTGCGGGGAGGTGGAGCTGCTCCGAGCTCCCACCCGTGGCCAGATACACAAAGGCCGCCTGCCCCTTCTCTGCCTGGGCCACCCCGCAGCGCAGCCGTGGGTTGAAGGGGGACCGTGCCTCACTCACTTTTCCTCAGAGAGGAATTAACTCCAAGGTAACACTGTCCACGTGCTGAGGGGCAAAGGGGCAGGGTGGGGGAGGCAACCAACAAGGAAAGAAGTTCACCTGGGCCTTTCTTCGTGGGGCCCCTTACCTTCCTCATTTAAAATCCACGGCCGAAACGCAAGCACCGAGTCGAAGCCACAAGTGCCCTCTTCAAAGGCACAGGAGCCGAAAGGCAGGTCAAGGGCACCCGAGAGCTGCAGGGCTGCAGGCACAAAGCGACTTTCAGTTCGGAGCGTTAACAACAGCCCCCCTCTCCCCAGCCACCTGCTAAAAGTGCGGGAGGCCACGCAGGAAGGGTGTCTTGCTTCCCCCAGCGCCCCGGGCCTCCGCCGCGTGACCCCGTGCGCACCCGCACCCCAGCCTTGGCCCGGGCGGGAGGGGAGAGGCTGCGGAGTAGGACTAGGAGGAGGCACCCACGTGGCCTGGCTCTGCCCGCCAGCCCCGCACCCGGGCAGCAGGAGCGAGTCGCTAGAGCGCCCCCCGGGTGTCCCCCAGCTGCGGCCCTTACCGTGCGCCACCAGCAGGACGCTCCTTAGCAGCATGGTCGCGCCTGAGGGCGGAGGACTGGCAAGGGGTGCGGGCTACCAGCCCGCGGGGACCCGCTGCCCCTGGTGGAAGGGAGCGTGGGAGGAGGGGCGCTGCGGGTGGGGCCGGGAGAAGCGCAAAGGCAAAGCGAGCTCCCGGAGCTGCCCAACTTTGCAGAGCGGGCGGAGGGGCAAGCGGAGGTGCGGGGTGCAGCCCTGGTCCCGGGCAACGGCGGCGCTGGAGGGGAGGAGACAGCTGCACACTTTGGAAAGGGCAGCCACCCCCGGGAAGAGCAGAGGTCGGGCACGCAGCGCCTTCGCCCAGGGTTTTAGAGCTTGGAAGCAGACCCCTTGCAGACACATGGAAGGGGCAGGCTTTCCAGGACTCCCTCGGCTGGGCTGGGCTGGGCTGGGCTGGGACGGGACGGGACAGAGCCGCCTGCCCCGCCCATCCGCGGTGGGAACCAGTTTATTTCAGGGGCCAGCCTCTCCGCATCTGGCATGTCAGTCCCGCAGGGCTGGCCCTAATTTTAACTTCATCTCCCCAAATTGGAAGACGGTGGAATTCTCTTAGGAGAGCCTAAGGAAACTTTAGAACCGGTGGGGTGGACTAAGCTGGGTATCTCCGACGTTTCAGCATTAATGGCCCGGTACTGCTAACCCTGGAATATCACACACATGCCCTTTTTTTTAGCCAGTGGAATGTCTGGCATGCCTGGGGCTCAGCATTCCCTCTGCCCAACAAAATGCGGGCATTCCTCCTCTTCACAGAGCCATGCTAGATTGGTCAGTAGAACGTTCTGAACTGAGATGTGGGGGCAGGTACTTCTGAGGAATCTATTTGCTTTGAGCATTAAGTGGGTCTCCAACAATATTCTTTCCAGTAAGGAAGTTTTGTTTTCTTAATCTTTATAATTCTGTGCAGGCAGTTTTACAACTATGGCAATGGTTCTCAGAGTTGGGGGTGCATCAGAATCCGCTGGAAGGCCCCTCCTCTGAGTTCCTGATCCAGTAGATCTAGGATGGGGCCCATCATTTTGCAAATTCCTAAACAGTTTCCAGTTGCTGTGGGTCTAGGACTGCATGTTGAGGATCACTGGCCTTACAAACTCCTTTTCAACCATCAAAGCCCCGTTCCTGTGCCTTCACCTTGTTCCCAGAGTCCCGGTTTTCCTTGTCTTTCATTAGCTCCTTCTCCTCTGAACACTAAACACTAAACCATGAGCACTAAAGTGTCTCCAGGTTCTGGCCCTTCATCTCCTACTTTTCTTTCCCCTGCTTCAGTGATTTCATCCAGTCTCATAGTTTTAAACATTGATTATAGGTTAATGACTCCCACATGTCTGTTTCTAGCCCAGACCAATCACTCCAAACTCTTGTATTTTCTATCTCATGGCCACTTCAACATTTTCATTTGGATGCTTTAGACCTTTCTCATACTTAACAGGTCCTGGCACAAATGTCTCCTTCCTTCCTAGCGCAGCCCCTCTGCCATCTCAATTAAAAGAATTGCTTTCCCCTGTCGCTTAGAAGATTCAAATCTTTCCAGTTCAGGATTAAAAATACAGCAGGAACTGACCAACTCCTTGTCCATAGCTGTCAGTCTGGGGTTCCTCGGTGGCCTCCTGACCATGGTGTTGTCAGGGTTTGCAAGGGAATAGATTTAATGCAGGATACATAATTTATAGGATTATTTTATAATATTCACCCAAAATGTCACATGCAGAGGAGTGCAAGAGACTTGTCCACACACTAGAGACCTGAAGAATCCTGCCGAGGGCCTGGATCCCATGGCAGTGTTCCACAGAAGTCCAGCTAAAGGCCCAAAGTCCAAGGGAATGTCCTCCCTGAGTCCAGCCAGTGGCCCAGAGCCCATGGCAAAGTCTCATGCAAGTCTTTATTGAGGATCTGCACTGGGAAAGTCCAAAAGCCAGTGGTGGAAGCTAGAAAGTCTGTCCCAGCAGAGTGATGGATCTGTGCCACCAGGCTGAGGGACCTGCATTGGAGCCAGGAAGCAATACTCAAGGTGAAGAGCAAAGCTCCCCTGATGAGAACAGCAGCCATTCCCAGTGACAGTGAGGACCCGAGCTCCTCTGATGACAACAGCCAAGTTCACAACAGGAAACCAGCCGCAGCAAGCCTCCCCAGAAAAATCAACAACATACCATCTTCCCCTCCAGTTCTCTTTTTATGCTATTGGCAACAGTCCTCAGGTGGGTCTTCCATACCCAGAACCACGCTGGTTCATATTGGTTCTGCTGGGAGTTCCAACTTGACCATTATTAGTTAATCCACCACACATGGTCTCCTGCTTTTTCTGCCTAACCCTCTCCCTCTCCACTCTTAGCACAGTAATGAAGGGCATCCTTTTAATACAGAAGTTGGGCCAAGACGCTCCTTGGCTCAGGCCCCAACAACTTCCCAAACCACTTAGCAAAATCCAGAATCTTTACAATGACTTACCGGGTCCTATGAAACTTTCCACTAACCCCTTGTATCTCTGACTTCAACTACCTGGCTTATTCCCCTCCAGCCACACAGACTTCTTGGCTGGTCCTCGAACAATTCAGCTGCACTCATAGCATTTGCACTATCTGTTTCCTCTGCTTGAAATGCTGCTTCCCAAGGAGCCACATGATTTAAGGCCTACTAAGATCTTCACTCAGATGTCATCTTCAAAAGTAGAAACTTAATAGTCTTCTCTCTAATAAGGAAAAGAGTATCTGGGATCCTTCCCTAAAATTTCAACAAAATTTTACTAATTTTCTGTAAGCAATGAGTTAAATGATCCAAAATGTGTTTAGTGTGTAATGATTAGTGGGTGTGTTAACATGCTTGGCCTCAGGTAGTAGCAACTAAAAATGAACATTTATTGTGTTTCCTATTATAAGTGCTTTAGAGAAATAAAGCTTTCTAATCTTCACGAAAGCTCTATAGGGTAAGTGTGGTTATTATTTCTACAATTTGGATATGGGATGTCCCCCAAAGGCCTGTGTGTTAAAACTTGGTCCCCGGCTTTGTGCTATTGGGAGGTTGAGGTAATCTCTAAAAAATGGGGCTTAGTGGGAGGTCTTCGGGTCCCTAGGGAATGCTCTTGGGTAGTAGGGTAGGACCCCAGCATCTCCTCTTTCTCGTTCTTGCATTTTGGCCATGAACAGAGTGACTTTGTTCCACCACATGCTCCCAGCCATTATGTGCTGCCTTTCCACAGGCCCAAAACAAGAGGGCCAACTGGTCATGGGCTGAACCCTCCTAAACTGTGAGCCCCAAAACCCCACTTTTCTCTAGAAGTTGATTATCTCAGGTGTTTGTCACAATACAGGAAGTTGACAGACACAATTATTCCTATTTAACGAATGGAGAAACTGAGGCACAGAGTTCAGTGACAGCGTGTAGTAGAGACAAGACTGAAATCCAGATCTGCTTTATTCCAAAAGTTTATTTTCTCAACCAGTACAGTAGCCCCCCTTGGCTTATATTCTTTTTATATTTATTTATATTCTTTTTGAGCTTCTTTCTTGCAGATGGTACTAATATCTGATGAATGTAAGACAATTATGAATTAGATATGGAGCTTCAAACTATTGCTTTCAACCAATCCAGTTTTTAGTCACTACCAAACTGGTGCTCTAGTTTTCAAGTACCAACAGAATATTTTAGAGTTTTAGAATTGCCTTAGATCTGTGTTGTATGTCCCAAGTTGTAAGAAAATGAAAAACTTCAAAGCCATAGGGAAATATCCAAAATATTTAAGATATGATTAAAAACTTGAAGCCAACAGAGCTTTTTGCCACCTATGAAAAACAACATCATTATAGATGAATACAAACTTAGTCAAAGTAAAATTTCTACTTGATATATAATCCATGACCCCAAGGACATGATCCTCAGCTACTGGTGCAGGTTGGAGTGTCTGGGTGTCAGACTCTGATTTTGAGTTTAGTATGCAAGATGATTACTAGGTGCTCTTGGGGACCATAGCCATGAAAGGCAGGAGGAAGAAGCAGGATTCCCCAAGGGAACGCAAAGTAAAATGGCCTGCGCTATGTATTCCATAGTAGGCTGAAATGCTCAGACCTTTGCTCATCAGTGATCGGGTGTGGCCCTTCTTGGGGTGGGTGTGATCTTGGGCCTGAGCACTTCCTGTGCTGAGGCTGATCCAGAAGGGCTAACAGCTGAAGGATATTTCACGACGATTCTTCAGCTGGGATGACAAACTCTTCCTTGGGGGTGAGAGGAGGGAGGATTAGGAGAGTGCATCAGTGCCCAGCAATGACATTTTGCAGAAAAAGGAAAATGCATTGCCTCCTAAGTCAGGAGGTAGGGAGAGAGCCAAGGAGGGAATGCAGACAATCTATGGATTGCATGTGACTGCCCACTTCCTTCGGTCACTAAGCATGGCTGTGATACTCCATCACCATTTAAGAAAATGGGACCAGGCCCCAGAAAACCAGAATTTTTTTCCCCAACAGGTAGCTTAATCAAATGATCAAGTAATGCACATATGTAAAATACTGGCTTATGGAAAGCACTCAAGATTTTAAGTATTCTCAAAGGTTGAACGGCAAGCCCACGAAAGATATGTCCATATCCCCAAACGTGATGGTGACCTATTTGGAGAAAAGGACTATGTGCTTATGTAATTAAGTTACGCATCTTCTGGATCACCAGGTAGGCCCTCAATCAATGCAAGTGCCCTCATAAGAGACAGAAGACAGTCGCAGGCACAGGTAGAGCATTTGTAAAGATGGGGACAGGCTGGGGTGATGTAGCTCTGAGCCAAGGAATACCTGCAACCGCTTGAAATTGGAAAAGACAGATAGCAAATTCTCCTCTATTGCTCTAGAAGAGCAGAGCTCTGCAGATGCCTTGATTTTGAACTCTGACCTTCAGAATAGTGAGAGAACAGTTTTGTGTTAAGAGTTTTGTGGTAATTTTTTTCTGACAGTGTGGGAAACGAATATAGATCATGTTATATATGAAGCAAAAAAGCCAGGCCATTAACATACATACTCTCATTTAATCCACACAACATCCCCAGGGGTAGATATCATTCTTTTTTCTTTTTTTCTTTTTTAGTACCAGGGATCGAACTCCGGTCCTTGCACTTGCGAGGCAGGCGGCGGAACCATTAAGCTAAATCCCCGGCCCGGTAGATATCATTCTTATCTCCATTTTATAGACAAGGAAACAGGCCTAGAAGTGTCCATTAATCAGCTCAAGGTCACACGTCCAGCCATCAGATAGCCAGGATTGGATCCTAGATGTCCAACTGTCATGGTTATATGCTGCACTACCCATAAAGCCTTCCTCTTTTCAAAGGCCTTTCTCTCTTTCCAAGGGCTGCCTACACCATACACAGGTGAAATGACCTGCTCAGTCTATTGGCACCCACGTGGGTCACTTTACTCTCCCAGGGCCTGGCCATCATTAACCAGAGGCTCTGCTTTTTGTTCCATCACTTCCAGCCTGGAGACTTTCTAACTTGCTTCTAACCTTCTGGATCAAGGAGAGGCGGGTGAAACACTGAGGATCCTCACAGGAGTACCTCAGGACTGAGGTCCTCACGGGAGTGTGTAGTCTCACTGTCTATCTGATGTCATCTCTCATAGCAGGCTAAAGCATTAGAGGAAGGAAACTCATTTGTGCAGAGCAAGGAAGAAATCCAGTGTCCATACTTGTGCCCATGTATGCACTGTGAATGCTCACCTCAATGCAGAGGCCTTCTTCAGCACCCACTTTCCCTTCTGCCCGCTGTCTCTTCTTGTCATTCTTACCTGGAGTCGTGGCATGAGAAGTCAGCACACATTTCCAGAGCACCCATTATGAGCCGGATACTGTGCTTGGGAAAGGAATCCAGGAGTGGAAAAGACACATTCTTTGCCTCTGAGATAGGAAATGACCCATGGGAGATAATTTCAATAAAATTTGTTGATGAAATAGAACAAGGGTTACAAATGAGAGAAGTAACATAGATGAAGTGAGCTGGTACCAGGGAGACAGTTGGAGCAATGGGGACTGGAGGGGATTGGAGTGAGCCAGCCCGATGAGGGCCATCACTGGGTTGGGCTCTGCCCATCTATCCATTTTTCAAAAGAAGCCCAATATTTGGGTATTTATGAAATAGCTCCTATTTTCAAATGCTGGCAACAGATTAAAACAAAAGATCGTTAAACCCTTGAGAGGGGAGAATAAAACAAAGAGATGGAATTTAATGTTGAAAGACAGCACTGTGGAGACAGAGAGGGACAGCATACTGTGCTTCCCTCCAGAGGAGGCAGCCAGGCCCATGAGACCAGCCCCATTTTACAGAAGAGAAGCTGAGGCAGAGAGAGTCCATGTGACTTTTAATTAGTATCACCTATCTCTAAGTGGCAGGAATAGGATAAGAAGCCAATGGCTTACCTCCTACTTGGCCAGCATGTAGACAGGCAGAAAGGACTTTGTATACTGTATGCCCTGTGCAAACGTAAATCTACTAATAATGGTATTCATAATGTCCTTCATAGTGGTCATTCTTTGGTTGGATTCTTTTATATGTTATATATTTTCAAATAATATGTCTTTTTCTCTCTCTTAATATCCAGTTCTTCCCTGGTCCGTGACAAGACATTGTCTCTAAATTTTTGTCTTTCTCCCTCTCTTCCTCCCTCCCTCTCCCTCTCCCTCTTTCTGATGCACTGTCCAGGCTCACTTCACCTTCATCAAAAATATTTGACATATTTATTGGAATCACATTAAGTATGTGCATCGACTTGTAAGGATTGACACATTTACTTCAGTCTACTGTTATAAATTTTCATGTTTTCCACTAACTTTTTTTTTCTCCTTAAATTCTTTTATTGGTACATTTTAGGTATACAATTCATTTACATTTATCATTGGGTGTTTGTACCTGTACATGATGTATCTTGGTTCTTATTTTTTCCCCATTACCTGTGTGCCCTTTACCCCTTCCACCCTTCCCTATTTATATAGACTTCATTTCCATATTTTTTCTTTTCTCATAATTTTTCCAGTAACCTTTTATGCATATCTTTCATGAATTTTATAAATGTCTATAATTTCCTGTACTAAGAAAAGACCAAATTTGCAGTACTACACTCGGTGTTCTGCTCTGTGTTGTTTTCATGGTGTCTCTTTCTCTCTCAACACATACACTCCGCAAAACCCCACTCATTTCATGCCACTCAGTTGAAAAACAAGCTGGTAAAACAGTTCCAGGTTCCTGGCTTGTCTCTTCGGAGACCTCTGCTGCTTTCCGGCAGGACCTGTCAGTGGGCTCTGCCCTGAGGCTGGTGGTGTCCTTTGGTTACTGCCCAGAACCATCTGCCTCACCCCACAGGGCAGTCATGTGCCTGTTGCGGATCTGAATCATCACAGTGTGGGACTGAGGCCCAAGTCTCATCGGTCCTTACCAATCTCCTTTTATTACAAAATATGTAGCCCACCGTTCACACTGCCACACTCAGATGACCTGAACCTATAGAGTCAATATTTCTTTTAGAGTGAGCATTTAAAAATAAGTGGATTCTTCAACAGACACTTTCTATCATTTGGCTTTTCTTTATCAGCTTACTCTAACAATAGGTTGGACTCTATATCCTTCACTAAGATTTGAATCCAATGTTTTGTTTTATATTTATTTTGTTTTGAATCAGTCAAATTCCCTGGTCTGATGAGTCGAAGTGATAAAATATTATCATGTCTGTGGAGCTTTTGCAGTACGCTGGGCAATTTCATAATCAATTCATGGAGAAATAAACTCGTTCAAAGAGTCGGGGGGCCTCCCCAAGGGTACAGACTGGGATGTGAACCCTCACACACCTATGGCTGAAGTCCTGTCACCCTGTGTGCTCTCTTCTAACACCAGAAAGGTTTGAGCAGATACTAAAATGTTCCCTTCTCAGACACCCTACTCTTTCCTCTATGCTTACGTAGGACTGAGGCCAAGGAGGCAGGTTTCTCTGCCTCAAGGAAGTGTGCACACCCAGAGTATTTGCGCCAAACGGAATCAGATTCAAATCTACATCTCGGTCCCGTGTCCAGCCCACTCTTCCCACCCACTTTCCCGCATCTCCACACTGGCCACTTGCCCTTCCCCAGCTGTGCTCTCATTTCCACACCTGGTGTGTTTACACACGGTGCCATCTTTCTATTCAGAATCCAAATGTTTTCCTCCCCTTTCTGGTTGGTAAAATCTTTAGGTTATGGGTTGGATTGTGCCCCCTTTCTCCACTCATCCAAATTCATATATTGAAGACCTAATCCCTGATGCCTCCGTGTGGCCTTTTTTGGAGACGAGGTCATGGCACTTGCAATTTGTTAAGATGAGGTCATCCTGGAGCAAAGTGGTCCCCTAAGTCAATATGTCTGGTGTCCTTTTGAAAAGAGAAGATTTTCAGAGAGTCATGCACACGAGGAAAATGCCACGTGAAGATGAAGGCAGAGGTCAGGGTGATGGTTCTCCAAGATAGCACACCTAGGAGAGAGGCCTGGAATAGATTCTCCCTCAGAGCTCTCAAAAGGAATCACCCCTCTGACACTGTGATCTTAGATTCCAAGCCTCAGAACTGGGAGACAGTATGTGTTTAAGCCACTCAGCTTGTGGGATACTTATGCAGCCTAGCAAACAAAGACAGTCCTATACATTTCTCATGTCCCAGTTTCAATGTTCCCTCCTCTAGGTCTGTATTCCTATGCTGTAGAGTGTATCATGCTGTATCTTATTCATCTGAGGCTGCTATAACAGAACTTTATAGACTGTGTGTCTTATAAACAGTAGAATTTTATTTCTCACAAATCTGGAGGCTGGGTGTCTGGTGAGGGCCTGCTTCTTCCTAGATAGTCATCCTCTCATTCTATCCTCACATAGCCAAAGGAATTTGAGGTCTCTCTTGGACCTCTTTTTTTGTTTTTTTTGTTTGTTTGTTTGTTTGTTACCAGAGATCAAACTCGGGACCTTATACTTTCGAGGCAAGCACCAGAACCACTGAGCTAAATCCCCAGCCCTTCTTGAACCTCTTCTATTAGAATGTTAATCCCATTCATGATGGTTCTGCTTCATGACATAGTCACTTCCCAAAGACCTCATCTCCTAATTCCATCACATAAGGGTAATGATTCAACATGTGAACCTGAGAGGCAGGCACAAACATTCACACCAAAGCATGCTATATTGTAATGTCTCTTATCTATTTGTTATCTACAGTAGCAGCTGAGATTTTAAGGGCAGAACATAGAGCAAATCTACTTTCTCTCCCTGTCTGCTCCCATGCTATCTCGTGCATCACTAATTGTAGGTGCTCAAAAATGTGTGTTGAGGAAAAAGCTGAGAAACAACAAATCCTCAGTGGTACACCAGCCCAGGGATTTGCCTAAGCTGCAACCCTATGGTTAGAAGAAAAGAACTAAATCCCAGTTATAGGTCACTCAGGAGGATATTCATTGAGATGAATGAACTTCACAGCTGCTCTGGGATCACAGAGCCAATGCAGAAAAACAACATTCTGAACAAGGAGTGAAAGCAGGCTTTCAGAGGTCACATTGGCAAACCGGAGGGCAGAGGCAAACTCTCAGGAACCCATTGTCATGAGAGGCACTTGAGGCCCCAGAGAAAGAACTTGACCTCTGGAAGCAGGTACCAGACCTTGCATGTTGGAGAGAAACAGGGATTAGGAGACAACTTGGATCCTGCTCCACAGGCTCCTATCTGGGAGCCTGAACTATCCAGGAAAAAGGATAGGCAGTTGGAAAAGCCAGAAAAATATGCTTTCCCTTAAATCTCTGTAAAACATTGGGCCAAAAAGCTTTGTCACCTGTATTGGTGCTGACTGTGACAGCATTAGAAAGAGAGCAGATGGGCGGCATCCTTGCCTTCTTGCTATGGACTACTACTCCGCTGGCATGCTAGGGTCTGATGCAGTGAGAAAGGGCAGCATGGCGTCATGCTGGGGTATAGGCTGGTTGAGAAGCGCGTAGAGTCCTCTGTAGAATGTCCTCCCAGGTCCTGGGAGCTAAGGCAAGAGTGAGATGGAGAACACTGAAATTTGATTTATAGTAGCCAATGGTGGTTCCAGAGCATGAGCAGGCCCATGAATAACTTGGGCTCACTGCTGGTGAAATGTTTTTCTCCTCCATAAACTTGGTTGGAATGGCCTGGCATAGCTAAAGAAAAACTAAACTATTCTGTACCCTAACACATTTCTAAAAAGTGCAGCGAAGCCCCAAGTTTAACTTCTGATTTGTAGTCCCTGACATTATTAACCTGTGTGATTAGGTTCTACATATTTTGTGATTGGATCTAAACTGAACAGGGACAGGTGATATTCAGAACAAAGGCCTGGTTAATGAGAGACACAGTAGACACTAGGAGGGTGACAGGGGCTATGAGCGCTGAACCGGTGGAAGAGATATGTGCTCATGTGTATGGTATGCAAAGACACATTACCACTGAGAAGTCAAGTCACAGTATTTTCATTAATCTGGTGGCTTTAAATGCAAAGGACCAAAACACTGGGGATTTAAAGATGTTGAATGATATTGATTCTTTCAGATTTTCCAAGTATTTAAGGCCCACATAATTGGTGATAATGAAGAAATTCTACCACCAGATATTGCAAAATGCCTCAGTGACCTACTCCAGGGAATCACAACCCCAGTTATACATTAGCCCCATCTAGGTAGCTATTTCTTTTTGATACAAATGTTGGAGCTCATCAAATTCATAGATTATGACTTTCAGGATAAAACCAAAGCACTGACATTTCCTTACATTTCTTGAAGAAGATTCTACTAATCTAGAGTTAAGAATGTGCCAGCTTAATCCTTTCGTCATTAACAAAATTAAATATTATTATTATTATTATTAACAGAAGAAAAAAAGCTATTTCAAGAAAGTTAGAAGCGTTATGTCAGGACTCAGAGCATAATTTTGTCACTGAGATCATAGACTTTGGAGCCAGACCACTTGGGTTCAACTTGTAGCTCTGCCACTCATTCACTATCTGTGAACCTAGAGTGTATATCTATCTATCTATCCATCTATCAATCGTTCAAGATAGATAGATACATATCTGTTCTCTGTATGCCTCAGTTTCTTCATCTGTAAAATAGAAATAATAGCACTTCACAAAGCAGTCATGAGTACTAAATGGATTTATACTGTAAGAGTGCTCAAAACAGTAACTGGCACGTTGTTTTTAAGTACTGTACTATATAAATATTTACTATTAATTTTCTAGGAACCTGAGTATTTCACAGGTATAGGCTTGTAGTTGAAACTGATGATATAGTCCATGCACTGAAATAACAATTCATATAGGGTCTTACCTTTCGGGGTAAAGGGTGGTCTTACCACTTTCTCTTCGCTGAGATGCAACACCCAACACCCACAACTGAAAGGAGAAAAGGGTTATTTTGGCTCACAGTTTATAGAGGTGTTAGTCCCTAGCTGCCTGGCTCTAAAGCAGAACTGTATGGTGGAAGGGCTTGGGAGGAAGAAAGCTGCTCAACTTAGGGTACTCAGGAAACAGAATGACCAGGAGAAGCTATAACCCTTCCTGGCTTATGCCCACAATAAACTGCCTCTCCCAACCAGGCCCCACCTCCTAACAACAAGTCAGCTCATGCCCCTGTAACAGAATCACCTTCTAAAGTTCCTGCCTATGATCCCATGACGGGGACATCGAGATATAAACCACAACAAGGGCTAGAAATATAAATTGGACAATTAATAGACTGTAGCTTTGATGCTCTATCAGAATAAAAGAAAAACTAAACTATTGAGTGGATGCCATTCTGAGCACCAACTGCTAGACCTTAAAAATAATCATGTGGAAAATGGCTTCTGCCTTAAAATAGAAATTATTTGATGACACTCGAGGTGGTGCTGACAAGATGGAATGGGATATATGAAGGAGCCTCTGACAAGATTACATTCCTAGAAGTCAAACAAATGATTTTGGGCCCTCGTTGTCACCTGAGGGGCAAGGCAGTGTGTGTCCAATAAAAACGTTTTTTGAGAACCAGGAACAGAGAGGAAATTTCTACGTGAGCTGACTTGCTGTATGAAGAGCCAGAAGCTGCAATAATTTCTCCCCAAACTGAAAAGGTTGCTTTTTAAATCACACATTTTAGGACTTTATATATACTTTCAAAATTTGTTATGTGGAAACTTTATTTATTCAGGAGCTCATAGAAGGTTCAAATCAGACATCTGAATACTTAACCATTTGGACTTGGAATTTCTCCCGTGCTGGGCAGGGTGGGGCTAGCTTCTTTCAGTCTAGCTGTGAAAATGCCCCACAGTGGGAGCACCTTATGCACCTCTGCTGTTTCCCAGTCCAGCTGATGGCATCATCACCTTCTTCCAAGAAAGGAACAGCTCCACAGGAGTTAGCATCTGCATGCGACCCCACCAGGTACCCTATTGATTTTTGCATTCCAATTCTTCCTTCAAGGATTATTTACTTATTTTTTAAATACCTCCTTTACTAACTTTTTCCAGCAAAGATCTATGGAAGGTCAATTCTTTTGGTCCTTGAAAGAATCAGTCATATAGGAGAGCTCAGAGAGATGTTAATTTCTAACATCTTCAATCCACGCTCATCTAAGTTTTGCCTTTCCAGAGCCATATAAAAAATACAATGAATAGATATCATTTAGAAATGTATGAACATTTAAGGATACGAAGAATGGGAGAGGAGACAGGAACAAATTTAACGAAGAATGTGGATAGTAAAAAACTGACCAAGCAGATCAAAGACAGTCAGATTTGAAACTGGCTCAGTTTTTGTTGCAGCATCATGAAGAATCCATGACATGGTGACACCCAGTAGCACTGGATGGAGGGGTTGAACAGGATAGCTTGGAACAAGAAGGATTAGAAGAGTTGTTGAGAAGCATTATCCTAAATTCCTTCCTCATCCTATGCAACTGGTGACTTCTCCCCATCCTAGCAAAAGTGTGATGTTCACTCCCTGCAGAGGGTAAAACAAAGGTACGCTGGGGTCCCACTGGTTGGGTTAAGAACACAAGTCCCGCACAAAAACCAGGGGAGTAAAGGAAGATGGAGGCATTGGAGACTGAGACCCTGCCTCTAAGCCCTGTTTACCCACTCAGCCTCCAGAATGGCTAGTCAGCCCTTTTCTCTCCAGAAACTGGAAAAATGGAAGAGTCATCCCTGGGGACTCTGCTCTGCCCAAGAGGGAAAAAACATACTGATGTTAAGGCTTCCTCCAAAAGATGGCCCAACCAGATCAACCTGCAGTGAAACTCACTCAGAGCCTCCAATCAGCTTTTTATTCACCCACAATTAAATATGATCAGACACCTAAGTATTACCGGACAGATGAAGAATGTTTCTGACATACAAAATAAAGATCAAGTAAGCACATCACAAAGAAAAAGATAACTTGGAGGAGGAATAAACTATGAAGGGAAAACTTCAAAATCCTTAAAGAGATAAGCAGTGATAGTCAATCCCAGAAACAAAGTTGGAATACTATTTCAGAAGGGACTTTGGAAAACATAAGAAAGCTCTTAGAAATTTAAAATATCATAGCAGGAGGAGGTGAGCCGCTCCCAGCACACAACAGGAGGGGGCTTCCGGGCCACAGTACCACCCCTGCCAGCACAGAGGAGGTGAGCCGGTAGGGTGCCAGCAGCACCCCCCTCCCATTGAAATGAGAAGACATGTAAACAAGTTTCAAAACCAGACTTCCAGATCATCTAAAACAACCCCAAAGGGAAATGAGATGGAACACTCTGATACTCACCCACCTGGACTCCCTGAACTGGCAACAAAAGAGGATATGGAAAAAATGAAATCAGAAATAATTTCTCAGATAACAGCAGAGATTGTGCCCATAGTGCAAGACATGCTTAA
>NW_004624736.1:3046035-3064293 GCF_000247695.1 Heterocephalus glaber
GCTATTCAAATTTTATATTTCCTCCAAAGTCAGTTTCATTAATTTGTCTTCCAAGGTACTTCTTAGAAGTTGTCAAACTTATTTCAAAAAGATATTTGTAATATGCTTTCTATATCCTTTTAAATTCTGTAAAATCTGTGGTAATGTCTTCTAGATCTTGACACTATAATTTTAAAAATGTATCATTGATATTGTATAACAGGAAGAAAAGGTCTAAAGGAGTAGGGGAAGTGGGATGTGTAGGGGAAAGGAAAGAAGGGAAAAGAAAAAATATGAGAAAAGGAAAAAAATGTAAACAAAGTCTTTGTAAATAGGGAAGGATGGAGGGGGTGAAGGGAAGGCAGGGGAAGGGGAAAAAAATAAGAACCAAGATACTCATGTAAAGATACAAGATCCCAATGATGAATGTAACTGTATTTTATACCTAAAATGTACCAATAAACTTAAGGGAAAAAATATCATAGCAAAACTGAAGCTATTCATAGAAACTTTGGAAGTCAAGGGTGACTCTTCCTCCCAAAAAGTAGAGCAAAAGGCAATGAGATAGAAAAGAGGAGAAATTTTTATATTATTATAAAATGTATATTTATATACTGATATTTTACATACAAAATATAAAACATTGCGCTGTATTATGAAACATTTTATAAACAGTACAGAAAGGCCACTACTGTATAACTAGAGTATTATAAGGAGGGAACAAAATGAATGAGAAAAAAATTAAAGAAATAATTTAAGAAAATTTCCTACACTGAAATCTAGGAGTTTCCAGATTTAATGGCTCACAAAACTCTCAGAAAAATGAGTAAGAATAGAGTCATACCAAGGCTTAGCATTGTGAACTATCAGAACAGTGGGGATAGGAAAATCTTGAAAGTTTTCAGAGGATGAAGACAAGTCACATACACTGAAACAAGTCATACTGAATGTAAACATTGATGGTCGATCTAAACAAAATTACACAATTACTATACTAAAAATATGAGTGTCTGGGACGTATACATGTATACCTTGGAAAGGGAGAAACAAATTCCTATCTTTTAATGTGGAAATAATTATATTACTCTTAGGCCTCTGCTGGTGCTGTTATGAAGTTTACTGACACTCTAACAGTTGCTCCTCTGTATGTAATTTATCTCCTTTCCCTTCTTTCCTTTCCCTGCCCCTCCCACTACCCCTACCCCTTTGGACCTTTTCTTCCTATTTTGCATTATCGATTATTCATTCTAATCATTGGTACATTTTAGGTAAACAATATAATGACATTCATCATTGGAAATTTGCACCTTTACATAGTCTCTCTTGGTTCTTATTTTTCACCCTTGTCCATCCCTCCCTTCAACCCCTCCATTCCTCCCTATTAACAAAGATTTTGTTCCTATTTTTCCATTTTCTCATATTAATCCCATTCCCTTCTATCCTTTCCCCTAGCCCTCCCACTTCCTTCCCCTTTGCCCCTTTTCTTCCTATTTCACATTACCTATTATACATTTTAGTCCTTATTTACACTTTCAGTTTCTCACACTAGAGAAACTATTCAGTATTTATACATGTGTGTCCTATTTATTTCACTTAAGAGTATCACCTCAATGTGCATCCACTTCGCTATAAATGTCTCTAATTTCTCATTTTTTATGGCTGAGTAGTATTCCATTTTATTAAAAAACCACATTTTCTTTATCCAGTCTCCAGTTGATGGGCGTTTGGGCTGTTTCCAAGTTTTAGCTATCACAAGCTGTGTTGCTATGAACATGGGCGCACATATATCACTGTGGTATGATTCTTTTAATTCTTTGGGGAAGATCCCCAGCAATGTATGTAATTTATCTCTATTCTCCGGCCATTTTAAAGTTCTGCTCTCTGTCTTTGGTCTTCTGTAATTTCTGTAGAGTTTTCAACAATCCCAGGGAAGATTTGATGGGACATGGACACATGTGGCATCCTTTAAGGATCCATGTAGAGCACTAGAGTTTTATGCTGGACTAATTAATATCCATGGACACAAAAGTTTCACTCCTAAGGAAAAATCACTGGACACACTAGAACAGCCTTTGGATGATGTTGCAAGACACAGAATTCTGAAAGAAAACTATGCATGATTGACTCTTTCTCAGGAAAAATATCTAGGGAATATATGAAGTAGAATGCTGAGTTAAATATGATCCAATGCCCAGAGAGAAAGGAGGGGTAAAACGTGACAGATTTAAAAGGGAAGTAAAATCAGTTTAGGCCTGGCAATTCTTCCAGGGGTTATTAAAAAGTAGCCAGATGGCTCTAGAACCTCCAGTCTAAATGAGAGAAGATTAGAGACAGAAAGAGAATCATGTGAGTTGAATGTTGCTCATGTCTTGTGTGAAACCCGTTATTCAGCACAGGGAAGTTTATAGCAGCGTTAGGAGAGCTGACTGTTGGGACCCGATGATGCAATGACATTCTTGCAGCCCATAATCAGTCCAGCATGTTGAAAAAGTGAGTGTCAGAATAACATTCCTCTATGTTCAAGCCTCCCCATTTTGATGAGCAATTTAAAAGACCTGGATTCAAGGATTCCAGAATGGGTTTATAGACAACAAAAATATCAAAAGCTAGTTTTCTTTTTAAAAACATTTTCAGATTCATTTTATCCAGCTTAAAAGAAAACCAATTATTAACAAAGGCACAAACAAAGGAGATAGCAACTAAATAATTCTTCCCATAGGAAGGTTTGGAGCCAAAAATTTCCAGAT
Source organism: Heterocephalus glaber (assembly GCF_000247695.1). The sequence goes on from NW_004624736.1 coordinate 3,048,762, forward strand.
CGCCAATTGACCTTGAGCAAATCTCTTCAACTCTTTTTAGCTTCCCCTGCTGTACAAGGAAAATACTGTAATAGCTTCCCCATTGAGGTGTTTGGGAAATTCACTATTGTCAGTTTAGTCCACAACATGCAGAAACCCAGGGAAGACATTGTTGTTCCTTTCAATTTTATAGAAAATCTTTAAACAATATCTTGATCAAGAATTATCAAATGTTTATTTTGTTCACACAAATATTCCAAATAACAAGATAGAAACTTTATGTACAACCATTGGATTTTCTGTTATGGCTTTCAAAATTGTAAACACACTGGTTCCCAGTTTCACTGAAACTCCACCCTATGTTTCTTGCTTCCTGTTGCCCTGGTGTGTTGCTGGTATCTAATGCAGAGGACAGGAAGTGGCTCAGCAGAGGGACAAGAGGGCCAATCTTTTCCTTCTTGCCAATTCCTGCTTTTGTTCCCTAATCTTGCTCATCTAGTGCAATTAAGTTGGATGCCTGAATTCTAGCACATATTCCCAAGAACCTCTCAAATGCATGATTTACAAAGACTGCTTTAGAGTTGAAGAAAGCTAGCTTGATCCTTTAAATATAAATCATATTGTTACTGTAAGAGGGCTAGGATAAATCTACCAAAAGGACTCTTAGGCTTAAAGTCTTTAAGCATCTCAAGTTAACTAAAAGAGGACAACATACAAAAGAAGATTATCCTTTCTATATAAGCTATAAATATGCCATCATTAATGAATTTCATTATAGGGAAGTGCAGACAATGGCAATTCTAGTTTAGTTTAGCATTTAATTTAAGACACGGGCCAGCAGCCTGGTAGTTAATGATTTAAGTAGTTAAAATATTGTTACAAAGCCATTCCTTAAACACTGACATGGGCATTAAAAATAAATGAATATATTCTAAAGCAATAAGTTTTGTTTGGACTTTGGGGTCATATTAATGAGTTATCTTTCTTGTTTCAGCTAAAGATAATATAAAAATATTAATCAGAGAAAAAGAATTATAGTCCTGACAAGGTCTTACTACATCCTTCCGTATAGTTACGTGGCTTTTTATTTTATTACCCTGTTGAAAGGAAATTCATTTTACACTGAAGACCAAAACAAATTTAGCCTTTGTAGTGGGAGGGAAATGAATTTTTTGTTTTTGTTTTTGGTACTGGGGATCAAACTCGGGACCTTGTGCTTTCAAGGCAGGCACCGGAGCCACTGAGCTAAATCCCTGCTCCAGAAATGAATTTTTTTTTAGCAAAATTGCATTATAACGTGCTGACAAATTCAAAGCAACTGTTCTGAGTAATGGATGCACAGGGCAACTCCAGACCAAAGCAACTGGAATCATAATGACAGAGAGGAAATACCTTGGATTTAATTTTTTCCTAAAAACTGAGCCAATGTTTCAAGTAATTTCATTGAAAAGTTCCAAATAATCTTCAATGGCATTGCTGCAAAAAGAAAATGAAGGAAACCAGAGAGAAATCTGAACACCCAGTCTGCTCCTATTAGAAATATATGGTTAATGGTCCTGATTAACAAGTCTTTCTTTGTGCAGTCTAACTGCCTAGTGGGGGGGGGGGATTGACTGAGGGCCAGCAGTGAAGTGGTTAAGTTCCTCTACCATAGTTTCAGGGTGTAGAGATCACCTGGATTCAAATCTCTGCTGTACTACTTAGCAGCTCTATGATTTAGGACAAGTTCTCTAACCTCTTTAAACCTGTTTCTTCTGTTAAAAAGAGATGGTTAGCAGTCACCATCTCCTAGGGTAGAATGACATGATGTATATGAAGCAATTAGCACAGGCCTCACACATAATAAATAATAAACAACAAATGTCACCTATAAGCTTGGATGATTTACCACATCCTGGGTGTATAACCCAACTTATTTAGGCAGGGAATGCTCTTGCCACCAAATGAAAAATTTAGAATTCTGTAGTTTCTTCCAGGTACTCAAGCCACTTCCTTGTATAAATTAGAAGCAAGAGAACCACATAATCCCAGGAGAATAAGAGGAAATCATAATGATCTTTTAACACTTGCACAGTAGTTTCACAGAAGGAGAGCATAGGAGAGTTCAAAGTGCATTGAACTTGAAATCAGAAAGTATCTGGATTCAATTCTTACCTTGGTCCCTGTAGTGGGTTAAATGGTGGCTCCCAAAAGATATATCTAATTCCTAGGCTCCCAGTACCTATAAATGTGACCTTATTTGGAAATAAGGTCTTTGCAGATGTAATTAGTTTAAGGATCTCAAGGTAAAATCATCTTGGATTTAGGGTGGGTCCTGAGTTCAATGAAAAGTGTCTTTGTAAGAGACAGAAAAGGTAAAGACATAGACATACATGGAAGGAAATGCATGTGAAAATATAGCAAAGATTATAGTGACATCTCTAGATGCCACGGGATGTTAAGAATTGTAAGCACCTACCGGAAGTTAGGAGAGAGGCATAAAATCGATTCTCCCTCAAAGACTCCAGAAGGAACCAACCCTGCTGATACCTTGATTTCAAACTTCTGATCTACAGAACTGTGAAAGAATAAATTTCAGTCCTTTCAAGCCACTTGTAATTTGCTACAGCAACTTTAAGAAATCTAATAGCATCACTAAGTTGGAAAATTAGTGAACATCTTCAAGGACTAATACAACAGAACATATAGACACATGGGTATAACACATGCTCAGAAATGAGAGCTGAGCACATTCTTTCCCTTCATCTTCACAACACATGGTTTTGTGTTATCCTAATTTTCAAATAAGAAAATTGATTCTCTGAAAACTGTCTAGAGTAAACGGCAGGTTTTCTGGCTCCATTAGGTGGCTTTTGAACCACACCAGCTCATTCTCTCTTTTGAACCACAGAATTTTGCTATAGTTCTCTGTTTTCCACTGTATACAACTAAACTGCCATGTATCCCATGAATCCATAAAATATAATGTTTCCTAGGAGGATGGAGGAGACATTAAAAGTATAATGTTAAAAAGAAGTCTGAGAAAAGTGCACACAATCCAAAGACAAACCATGCATTTTAAATCAGGATGTTAGGGAAAGATTCGTAGAAATAAATTTTTTTTTTTTTTTTGGTACTGAGGATCAAACTCGGGACCTTCCACTTGCGAGGCAGGCGGCGGAATCACTGAGCTAAATCCCCAGTCTGTAGACATAAAATTTTACATGAAGCCCAAAGGGATAGTGAGAAAATCTTTCATAAATTAAGAATTTCTCCTGATAAATAGAAGATATCATTATAGAAATAGGCATCAAATGAAAACCACCAGAGAATCTCAGGATTGCCCAAGCAGCATCAAAAGCCAGCAATTACAGGGAGTCTGAATGCTCTCTTCTCACCCACTGTCAGGTCTCAGGGAAAGGGGGCTCTTGGAATTGTTGAGAGGTCTTTAGGTTTATCAAAGATGTGGTATCTCTCATCTTTTCACTCCTCTCAAAATTTGTTTTATATTAATGTTACACCCAGTGAGAGAGAACCAACCAGAGACTGATACTCAATCCACACAGGAGTCTATTACTGGCCAGGACCCGAGCCGAGCATCAGACTCCTAACTGGATAATGATGTATTGCTGCTTTAAGCAATTATTTTGGGTTGTTTGCTACCCAGCAATCCATAACTAGAACAGGCTCTTCACTGTTCACCCTTTATGCATTCTGAATTTTGCATCACAGGAATGCATTGCCTATTATAAAAAAGCAAGCAAGAGTAAAATTATCTCCCAATTTCCCTGCCTTAAGCCTTTGGCTATACTGAACCCTTAACACTGTTTAAGCAACAGAATTGTTCCAGGTGCCCTTCATCTGAAAACCATCTGGGTTGTACAGAGAAGTGGGAATATGCCTGGTGGGAAAAGGAGTGCTGAAATGCCCACCTCCATCTGCTCCCAACAAACAAAAAGCTTGACTTTCTCAGAAGTGAAAATTTTACTTAGCATGCATGAGGCCCTGGGTTCAATTCCAGCACTCCTTCAAGAGTGGAAATTATTTCCTTGACCAATAACATATACAAATATATGAAATCTCATTAAAATTAAATAAATGCATCCCATTCACTAATTATGGAGTAAAACTAACTGCTATGTGAGAAACGTTTCTTCAAATGGAGGACTGGCCATCAGCACGGAAGTAAGCATCACGGGTAGAGGAGGGATGTGCTATGATGTACCTCCAGGTGCAAGCAAAATGAAGTAGACAGCACCCACAGTGAAAGGTTTGCTTCCAAAACACTGAGCCTGAATCTACTCAGATCTTTAGGTCTAACTTCACATTTATGTGAAATGCAGGTGATAGGGAAACAAATTAAATTCCATCATGAAGACACAATAAGACAAATCTGGGATATAGAATATTCTACAAGACAATTGGCTTGGTCTCTTCAAATAGAATGGATGAAGAGATGGGAAACTGGCATTCTTGTGCCCTGCTGGTATAAGTGTATGTGTATCTCCAAGCCTGCTCGTATTTTACCTCTAATGCTAATGTGTATTCACAAATATAATTTATGAGTTCATCAGGATTTACATAAATGATTGTCCAAGAACTGTCAAAGCTCAATAATATCATTTAGGATAAATCAGTGAGAATTTGATTCAACTAAACTTATTCTGAATATAGTATATGATATCATTTTATGTGCTAGGTATTAGAGTCTGGATTATAATGAAACCACATCAAATATTAGTGAAGTAAAAAGAAATTTCATATAAAGATATTGGAATATCTTTATGTCTCCTTCAAACTGCAAAGTGTGTATTTTTTGTTTCACTTATTAATCCTTTGAGATCATGAATAATCCACATAACAGTTCTAAAATGATCTATGTACTTAACGTAGCCTGAGACAGGTTAGAACTGTGATGTTAAGATAGCTTAGTGAACATGTTAGAATAAATTATAATTATATCCAGAAAGCTCTTCATCTATTTACCACCCACAGTTGTTCTGAGATTTATTATGCCATCAAAAGTTGGACTTGAGAAACCTTATGAGATTTACTAATTCTGCCTATAATTACAATGGTGATATTTCAAGGCTATCTTATTAGAAATATTTGTAGTCAACCTACTTGGGACACCCTCAGAAAGAAATATATGAAGCATATCAAAAGGGCATAGTTCCCTTTCAGAACAGGGGTTTATTTATCAAAATGTTAGAGTAAATACCAACATTAGATTAGCACAACTGTTTCATTATTTCTCCCAGAAAACCATAAAAAGATGTCAAGCCACTTAAGAATCTGCTGATTTTAGAGTAAATTAACACATAGTTGTAAACATTACTTTTCCTTGAGAAAGAGTAAACATTTAGAAGAAATTAGAACCATACATTATTGCCTCTATTACTCTTTCTGATAGCTTTCAATAAGTTAATGCAGGACCATCCATAATCTTGTTTAAACATATTACTAAGTTTTAAATTATATCATATTTAAAGAAATGAAGTTTTATTAAGGTGCTCAGTTTGCCCAGTCATGCTTGCTCCTAGCAATGCCCCATAACTTCAAGAGATAATGTTCCTTGGCTCTAACTCTGAGAGAGGCCTCATTCCTGAGACTGTACTAATAAGAGACCCAAACACCTCAGTAAACACAATATTTTACCCTTTTCATGTGATATAACCCACTGACACATCTAAAGCCTCCCAAAGCCAAGATTGCCCTAGTTCCTTCAAACATTTAGATGGTCTCCATTCCAGTGTTGAGAAAATGAGCTTCAATTCTCTCTTATACCATTTACTTCCAACAAAGAGGAACAGTACTCCTTGGGCCACGGTTTCTTCATTTGTAAAGTAGGGATAATGATAGTAATTACCTTCTTAGAAGGGACTACATGCGGAAAGCCACGTGATCCTCTCAGAACTCTGACTAGTACATCATACTTGCTCTTCCTGTGCTCAACACATACTGTACGTAGAAGGCACAGTGCCGGGTACTGCACTTCTTTCAGTGCTGAACAAGGCAACCTCCCCCTGGGGATCTCACAATCTAACTGAGGTGCAGACAGGAAGTCATTGTAATGCTTTTTGTTGAGATCCACACAGTGGACATAAAAGGGCCTCTCTACTCTGCCAGGGATTGTGACTGGGGACTCTTGAAATACTTCTATCACAGGATAGAGACACTTCAGCAGGCCCTTGAAGGATAAATAAAACTCTCTCTTTGGTCAGATGATCTAAAATCACACACATTTAGTAATTTAGTATTGTTTTAATTATACTATATTGCATACTGCAGCTACGTGGCAGAGGTGGGGCATGCTTACGTTACTCTTAAGTCCATGCAAAGACAATGAAGGATTTTAGTGTTGTTCTATGCTTGCTTTAACACTGGTACATTTTTCCCCAGGTCAAGTCACCCAATAAAATGTCCAGCAATTTTGGTCAAATTAGCTCTTAGAGGGTTATTGTAGTGGTTTTTCTTGGGGAAGGATCACATAGAATTCCCTATAGGAATGAGAAAAGGTGAGTCCGGATGCGTGCTATGACACTAACTCTTAAAACTAAGAGAATTCCTTGTCTTGGGGTTGGGGCTCAGAAAGCTGAAATTAAACTGACTGACAATCGCACCTAAAGAATGCTGTATGCTATCTGACAGTTTTGTTATTTATTTACTTTGTATGGCATTCAATCTTGAAACAAATTCAAATCCTTTATGGATTAAAGAAAATTATGTTTTACTTGAGGAAATAATCATTAACTATTCAGTACCAAAGGTGGCAAATCTCAGTGGCAGTGGACTTCTGGCTCATCAACTCGTTCCCTCTCCCATACCTTCAACAGCCTCATGGTCAAGGTCAGCAGGAAGCTCAGGGGGCACCTTCCGGTGACCTCTCCATTATCCTGTCTCACTCAGAACCCTTTTCAATTTATTTGCTATGCAACAGACAGTCATTCTTTTGTACTCAGCTAGCTTTGGTTTACTGTGCCACTGCTTTGTCTTTCTGTTACACACAGTTGTTTCGATTTATTTACAATACATGCTCTGCCATTTTGATTTTTACCGTGTTTGGTTGGTTGAATAAATTTGCAACACTCAAACACTTGAGGTGATAGTTAAAAACAATACCAGTGTTTGATCCAGTTTCATCTCAACCGTGTTATACCTGGACATTTTAGATGTTTATCAAAGGTCTTTTATGGGGAAGAAAGGAAATGTATGAAATAATAAATGTGTGACATTTATAAGTAATGTTGGCTCAGAAAAAACTTTTGAAAACTTAGTTGACAAGTTTTTGGATCAACTGAAAAAAAAACCATGACTTTTGAAATCTCTGAATGCCTTGGTTCTTAGTATTATTCTTTTTGAATTTATTTCTTATTAATGTAGTTTTTAACACTTTTTTCTGACAGAATTATGTAATTTTTTAGCGTGGGTAGATGGGAGTGTCACTTGTATATTATCGTACAGCTGACATGTATTTTTTGTCTATTCTTTATTACCATAGTAGTTTCATGCTATTTTTGTACCATAACCAACCTATTGCCTATGAGAAACATGTAAGATAATGTATTTACAGCCATTGTCACAAGTTTATAATGTATTTTTCTATCTTGTCTTATATGTATGGTATATTACATTCAAAAAGAATTTTTTTCTTGATTGAAAAAAGGATACAAAATGCAAAATCTACAATTTTGATAACTGAAAATTGCCAGTTGTTTTGCAGTACTTTATTATACTGGGTGTCTTGTCTTTTTTTGGCTTTTAGTTAGCTAAAGAGTGAATACTTTAGACACTTTTGGGTTTTAGTTGGGATTTTACATAGCTTGCATTTTAATTCTTTGGTTTTTTGCTGTTTCTGTTAACGCATAGCATTATTTTAATAAATGTTATAATATAAACCTAAAAAAAAGAAAGAAAAAGAAAATTATGTTTTGAGAACTCTCAGATTAAGACTAATAAAGTGGTACCTTCAAAGAGTTAACAGCTTCTCTTCCCCGAGGGTTGTTACTTTCAAAAAATTTACTCATTGACAGACCGAGCCTAAAATTCCCAACCATCAAACACAACAAAGATGTTTTTCTGAGGAGAAAAAGATCATGCCAACAACATCTTTCTTGCCAAAGAGATCATTCAGTTGCATTTGCTAGAGCAAACAGCCCATCTCATATAAAACCAGCTAAGGACATGTTAAAGGCGAGTAGCTGTTAAAGGCCAAGGAAATTCTGAAAGCAGAGTTGGAGCAATGCTACAGCCAGCCCAACTGGACAGCCACCAGGATCACTTCTACACAAGCTTGGGAAGACAAGCTGTGGTGAGGGAAAGAACTGGAAGGTTAGGAGGTACACACATCACTCAATGAAAACAAACCCCACGACCCGATACTGTCTGAAGAACACTTTTAGCACAATTTTTCTAAATGGAAAGCTTCATTTTTTGATAGAAAATATTCTTACTTATTAATATCTTTTCTTTTCTTTTTTTTTTTTTTTTTTTGATACCAGGGATCAAACTCAGGACCTTGTGCTTGAGAGGCAGGCGGCGGCACCACTGAGCTAAAACCCCAGCCCAATATCTTTTTTTACGTAGCTTCCAAGTTTATTTTTTAGTCATGTGTTTGTTGATTGGGAAAGTAATTTTCTCAGGTGTGTGATATCCCTTTGAATTGAATGGCTTTCCTTCCTCACAATTTATATGACACTACTTTCTAACTATTAAACAACTTGTGTTTCTTACTTTTGTAATTTAAGTTTATTTTTAACTGACACATAAAAACATAAAGATTTTACATATATATGGAGTTCCTTGGGATGTTTTCACACATTTGTGGTTTAGAGTAATATTTAAATCAGGTTAAAATATGGGTCAAACATTTATTATTTCTTCATGGTGAAAACATTCAGAATTTTTTGAGAACTTCTTTTTTATCACTGGAATCAGGATAAAATTCCAAAGAATCCCTGTGAACAGAGAAGGATATTTATATCAACTGGTTCACCAAAATGAGGAAAATGAGGAGGATTAAAGTAACAGCATTATGTAGTGTTATGTAGGCACAGGATGCTGTAGAAAAGATTTCCTCACCCACCAATAGGTTCATGGCTGATGCCCCTGTAGCAAAAGACAGATGATTAAAAGTCTGAAAATTAGTAATATGTTTTAGATGACACAGGATCCTCCAGAAAATGAAAACCCAAAGAAATAAGGAAATCTGCACATTGTTAAGCTAAGCTTGATGAAGAAGTGGATAGTTGTTCAGAAGTATAACTGGACAAAGTGAGTGCGAGCTAAAACAAATTCTGTTTGTTTAGATTCTCCTTGGTGTTCTTGTGTCCTTAGAGATAAAGATATTGCTTCCTTCTGGGTATAAGGTGGGCACCTCCAGAATAAAAATTTCATGACCTGCTTCAGGGGAGAAGCTTCAGGGATAAGAAAAGTTGCCTTCCTTGCTTTTGTAATTTTTCTCAAGTGCCAAGGTGCTGTATTTTGGGATAGTGTATCCTGAACACCGTCAAAGAAAACCATTCATACAGCTACACATACATATAGTTTATGTGAGTATATTATATAAATTAGTTCTCCCAAGAGGTAGATTTTAGGTTTTATCACTCCATTGTCAGAGACTGTGAGAGTTAACTAGCTTGTTGGTACTCATGTGTGTTAGTGGCTGAGCTGGATCTCCATCCCCAGCCTGGGGAACTTTTCTGTAGACTAGCAATTTCCAATTGGCCCTATGCACCATGGAGGGGAGGTAGAAGGAAGGCTTGTAGGTACCTTGGAAGCCACTGAGAAAAGGGTATTTGAAAAACCACTGTTCACTGGCATGAAAGAGATTAATCACATGCTGTCTTTTCCCTATTACTAAAACTTACTTAACAATATTGAAGAATACTTTACCTGGTCTGGTTTCAACACAAGCTTGGAAAACTCCTCTGGATGCTTATTTAGAAAACATACATTTGCATCATAGTCAGTCCCAAAGTCTGTGAACCAAGCAATGCTGCTCCTAGTTTGCCTAAATCCCAGGCTGTGTGAACATGAGGCCACATTATAAGGAAAAGTGAGTGATTCACCTATGTAGACAGGACTTAGCTACACAGTCAAAACTTCTGGGTTTCTGGGAACATCTGGAGGTCTGACACTGAGAGACACAGTCTGAGCCTCAATTGCTATTTTGCTTGGCACGCATCCCTGTATGAATCATAAGAGACCTAAAAACAGGGAGCAATAGAAGATGAGGCAACACAACCCTGGGTGAAGCCAAAGTTCTCCACCATCAATTACAACAGGGCTGAGCCTCTGTGGACCTCAGTTAGAACCCAAAGTTTGGGCCTGAGACCCAAAAGGGTGGCATCACTAAAACAAGTGCCAAAGGAGCACTGGAACCCTATAATGAGAGAAAAGTATGAACACAATCCAGAGCGGCACAAGTTGGGGAAGGGTTGACAGTTTAGAGCCAAGGAATAGATAAGGCACAAAAGCAGATCAGAATGAAAAGACAGGAGCGGGAGAGCAGAAGCCAAGAACCCTGTTTGAGGCTAGCAGAGAGTAGATGTGGCTGGAGGAGGGTCATTTATTGAAGTACCAGGTACGGAATTTCATTCATTCAGGTTGAGGGATAGCCAGGCTTAAGCACATTTGTCATTCACACTACACAATGTTCTTGTTAAAAATCGATGTCAGTAATCAGCTCTCTGGCATTTGTATTTAACTGGGGGTAAAAAGTGAATGAAAGATGGCATGTGTAAAGTGAGAAAAAGCCTGTAAACAAACTGTGTTTTTTCTAATTTTTAAGCAACACTTAACATCATCCATCTAACAATAGCTGAGCAGCTAATATTTATGTGGAGCTCAGGGTTTTGTACACACAATTTTATTTTATGCCCATAATAATCCCAGAAGGTAGATATGTGATCATGTCCATATTATAGATGAAGAAACTAGGGCTGGCAAAGGGGGCTCAACAAGCTCTCTCCAGCATGAGTTACACAGCCAGAGCCCTCTCTGACTATAGGATCTTGTGCTGTCCAACCACTGTCATTTATTGCTGTTGGATTATGGTTTTTGAAGCCCTTCAACATACAATGTAACATTTGGCCTTTTCAATAGCTCTGAAAATAAAGTTGGTGTCAAACGTAAGCTACACCCCTTCCTGTCTGTGCCTTCTTAGCCATTTCTCTCTCAAACACTCTTGAGTTAGGGTTTTGTCATCTTTAAAGTGAAAATAATAAAGGCAACCAGGCTATAGTGACAAAACCCCACATAGGATTCACAAGCATAGCACAGAGGCTAAAGAAATGGTTGCTCCATTGAAAGGCAAAGCAGGGCAGGGGGTGAAGTGAAGCTCAGGGAAGGTGGGCAGCTTACTTAAGAGACCCTGGTAGAAAAGGGTGAGCTGAGAACTCAGGTCATCTGGTGTGAAGTCGAGCATCCTTTGCTCTGCAACTTCTAGGTTTCAAGTCATGCGTGGTACCACTTCATGGAACAACGTGCTTCACTTTCCCAAGGGCTCCTGGCCAGCTATATACACAGCCTCCGCTACAGGTGAACTTGAGCTCAGTGGGAACAGCTGGAGGCTCTTCCTGGCAGCTTGAGAAAGAGAATTTCTCTATTCTGTTGGCACAAGGGCATAAAAGCTTTTGTGAAAAATGCAGTTCAGAGCACTTCTGCTCCTGATTCCCCTGAGCAAGGGCATGTGTTGGGCATGTTGCCTGAAATTCTGATGGTGTGCGATGAACTACATGCAGTACTTTGTGAAAATGATGGGGATGTTAATGAAGATACCTGGTCCCAATGATAAATGGGATTTCCACTAAGGTTCTATCAGGTAAAATGGTTTAAAGAGGGAGAGAGAGGTAGAGGAGAGAGTATGCAAAAAGAAAGATTCTCAGATAAAGAAACAGACTACAGGACTTAGTTCTCCTGAAGAATTTATAATGAGCTTGCTTTTGAGTCATCTGTATCTAACAGTTAACCCATTTCCTTCATATTGGAATCCAGCAGTGCCAGCCATAAACACAATTTGAAATAAGCACTATTTGTTAGCCTCATGCACCCTTTGGCTTTTTGTTCTGCCTTCTCCCAGACATAATCTGTGTGTAGTATAGCCAACCTCCCAAACTCCCCTCCAGGCATATAATTCTTCTCTTCCTCTACCTCACCCTCCCTCCAAAGATGATTAAACTCAACTCAAGGTGAGAAGGAAAACAAAGTCAGTGTGATTAATTCCTATTAGGTTGTGAGTGATGAATGGCTTCCCAAGATATTTATACCTTAATAATTGCACACTCTACATGGTAAATTTTAGAAAGATTGTCATCAAGACTGGAACAACTAATTTATCTTCACAAAAGCAGATCACTAGAATGAATTAAAAAATCTCAATCCCATTACAAATTTAATCACTGACCCACTGGAAAAACATATTGGCTGCCTACAATAATGGGTACTGTGCTAGGGATTAGCTGGTGAACAAGGAAGAATCTTTACATATGTTGTAGGTACCTGTAGGCAAGGCTTACGTATATGATAGCTTCAGTTTGCCAGAAGCATCCATTTCTATTGGCTTTGTCCTCCATCTCCACCTCTACCAGGACACATTTAATAAATTCACTGTCCTGGTCAATGTTGGGGATTTTCTTTAATGTACAAAATTAGCATATGGGTTTCCTTAAATCATCAAAATGTAACTATGTTTGTTTCATTTATTCTACCTTCCCCTCTACTAAAATGTGTATGGCTAAAAATTAAGAGGCATGGATTCTAATTCTCTGGGTTTACTACAAGCTGTGGGACCTTGGACAAGCTACCTGATTTTTCTGAGCCTGTTTCCTTATCTGTAAAAAGAGGAGATTGGATCCCACAATCTTTGAAAGCCTTTTAGGTAAATTCGTGTTCTGATGCCATAGTACTTTGCTGTCTCACAGATTCCAGTAAGAGTTTTGTTTTTTTTTTTTGGTACTGGGGATCAAACTCAGAACCTTGCACTTGCGAGGCAGGTGCCTGAACCACTGAGCTAAATCCCCAGCCCTCTTTAAGATTTTTAATAGAAGAACTTCACATCCCCCCACCAATTACATGTCTCAGAAATCTATCCTTAAAAAACCAAAATGAAAATTGTCAGAGAAAAGAACAGACTTCAATTTCTTGGGTAAAATGCTTCCTTTAGGACCAAGGAATGTCCATGTACTAACTCCTGTTACAAAGAAAGTACTCAGAACTATAGAAGAGTAAAGACCAATTGAAAGCACAGCTGATCATACACAGCATACTAAAGTATAGACTTGTATTAGGTAGATGCTTTTGGATTAAAAAATGGAATCTGAAGTATTTTTAAAGTTATCCTTTGTGTTTCAGATCCCCAAATCATCCAATACAAATATGACCACATTAGGTGGCCACAAGGCTACATAACAGCTCTCCATATAGACTATTTCCTCTATGTACCTTAACCCTGAGTTCTTGTTATAGGTGCTTAACACAGAGAGAAGGAATTATTAGGCCAGATTCTGCCTTGCTACAGGGTGGAAAGGCTATGGTTGGGAGAAAGACTTGGAAGTCTTTTAGAAGTAAGTGGCTTGTAGGCAAGAAAAGAGAATGATGAGCATGCTCAGTGAAGTAATAGACAAGTCACAGGGAGGAAGTGGCCTGGTGAAAGATGCCCCAACTGGACTGATTAGGTGTAAACGGACCACACTTAATTCCTGAGTCCCTGTCCCCATACATTACTGTCAGTGAATCATATATGGGAGAAAAACAGTAGAAGAAATTATTAGGACCACAAGGTTCTAGATAGAATTTTAGAAACAAAAGAAAATCTGGTGTTTTGTTTGAGACTTGTTTGCTTTACTATCTCATTACACAGTAAAATGAGACCCAAAGAGGGGACGTGACTTGGCCAAGGGTCAAGCAACTCTCTAATAGAATCACTCATTCCCAAACCCAGGTCTTTAGGTTCCTAGTCAAATTCATTTTTCCATATACTACAAAGAACCCTTCTTTGGGCAGCAAACCTCCTGCCTGAAAATACTGATGATGAGAGACTTAACCTTCTTGAGCTTGCTTGCCTGTGGACAGCACAACAGAATCTCACTCAGGTCAATCTAAGTAATGTACCAAATGGTATGGACTAACTCAGTCTTTCCCTTCTCAGCAGACAACAAAATACAATTGATGCTGAATGCTGTTACCATTCACTCCTGTGATCCTCAGTGTTTAATGTGTTGCGTTCACTCTTAAAATGTCACAGAGACAGATGCAAGTGGTATCCTACAACAGAAGTCACACGGGACTTGAGATTGTTGGTGTTCCTACCAGGTAAGAATCGTGTTATTGTCACAGCTAAGGAATCCACTGGTCAAGAGGCAGAATAGAAGCATTCTGAGCTGGTTTTGTGACTGACAAGATGGAGCTACCATGTGAGATTAGACCTCAACCAATTCCCAAGTGGCCTTGACCCCAGCTTATGAAGACCTTGACAGTGAAAACAGGTAATAAAGTATAATAAAGTGACGTAACCAATTTCTGTGGGAAAGCTTGCTCCTAACAAAGACAAACATTCACTTTTCCTTTTGCCATATTCTTATTCCTACCCATCAAACCTCCCATATTGCTTTGCCTTAGCGAATAGATTTTTCCTTATTTAAACTAAGAAAAAAGGAGGGTTCTGTCATATGAAGATGCACCCACATTAAGCAATATTTCCTCACCTAGTCTGATTAGTTATGGCCTATCTGGCACGTAGTTCTGTGTCTATACAGTCAAACTTGGAATCCATTTGGGTCTCAGTTTCCTCATCTATAAAGCACACTAATAACTCAGGTTCCTAACTCCAAAATTCTCAGTAACTAGTAAAATTTTTTGATGTGGCAGCAAGCTTTTAAAAACTTGCCATTGTTAATCAGATGTATGGCCATAAGAAGAATGCAAGATAAAGTTATATATTTTAATAAGTCAATTCTATTCTCATGAAATTCCCTAAACATTTCATTTTATTCCACCCTCGCTGTCCAGTAGCATTCACCACACACACGAGGACAAGACATACCTGAAATCATGGGCCAATGACCAGAACAGAGCAGAGCCTGACATAAGGTGAAATCTATATTGGGCTCATTATCAATGGGAAGATATCAGCTCCTTCTACAGAGAGAAAGCCTGACAAACTATAACCAAGTGGAGTCAGTTTTACATCACAAAGTAAATCATGGGTTAACCACAGGTGTTTGATGCTGTTGTTGATGGATCATTTATTCATCTATCTCTAGCCCTTTTTATTTTGAGACAGAATCTCACTAACTTGCTAAATAGGCCAGTCTGGGATCAGACTTGCAATCCCCTGGCTTCAGCCTTCCAGAATGCTGGACATGCACCACTATGCCTGACTCTCATATACATTTTTTTTTGGTACCGGGGATCGAACTCTGGTCCTTGCACTTGCAGGGCAGGCAGTGGAACCACTGAGCTAAATCCCCAGCCCCTTCATATACTTTTTCTTCTTTTTCTTTTTTTCCCCCCATTAAGTTTATTGGTACATTTTAGGTATAAAATGCAGTTACATTCATCATTGGGATCTTGT
>NW_004624736.1:3069825-3134559 GCF_000247695.1 Heterocephalus glaber
AAAAAAAAAGAATTTAAGCAAAAAAAAATTAATTCTTCTTAATGAAAATTCCTACCTTGACATATATACATGTTCATAATGAAATCTATTTATTTCCCTCTTAGTTACTTAACTAAACTCTATTTTCATGTTTTCTATACAGTATTTATCATGATTTCAACCCATAATCACTCCCAATGATAAAAATATTTAAGTATATCCAATTCAAAACATACAAATATTGACTATATCTTGTAATTTTTAAATTTTATTTTTATCAGCACGTTTACAGTACATAATGGTTGCATGCATCCTGGGATGTTAGTACATATTCATAATTCTTTTTAGCTCCCTTTCCCCTCCTTTCCCTTCATCTCTTGGTCCATTTCCAATTCGAAAAGATCTATCTCCCTGTTTCCTACTATCTATCTTAAAAATTAAATATTCATGCTTCTTATTTTATATCTTCTAAAATATTCTAAATTATCTATTAAAACTAAAAGTCAAATTTCATATTGTTGTGGTTTTTATCAAAATATCTCCCAAGAGCCTCATGTTCTCAGAGGTGGTGCTTTTGAAAGGTGACTGAATCATGGGGTGTTATAGCTAAATGTGATGCTAGGAGCAGCACCTGGTCAGAAGGGGCCTCACCGTGGGCATGACCTGGAAGGGCGTCTCTCCTTCCCCAGCTCCTCCTCTCTCTCTCTCTGTTTCCTGGCAGCCATGGTATGAGTAATTGTGCAGCTTTCCTCCATGCCAGGCCCTTCCACCATGCCACCTACAACACAAGGACTGAAACTTCTCTATGCGGTGAGCCAAAATAAACTTCTCCTCCTCTGAATTGCAGGGGTCAGGAATTTTGTCCCAGTGACAAGGAAAGTGAGGAAGACACATATTATAATTTACCAATATAAAAATGCTAAATTAAAAGTATTTCAATCATACTGGAATTATAAATTTGTATTTTTACAAATTTATTTGTATTAAGAAATATTTTAACAAAATTTTACCTGTTCAGAATTCTAGGATTCAACATCTAATTTGGGATGTAAAGCATCAGTATTATGTTATGTATATGATATATCTACATCTGTATACATCCAAATTTAACAAATACTAATTATTAAAATATTTCTAAGCATTCCGTACCTGCCATGTGCAATTGCTGGAAATACTACAGTAATTTCATGCATACTTCTCGTACAACAAATAGTCACCCAAGGAAAAGCAAGAATAAATACTGTAATTAAAAATTCGGCACTAAGGCAAACGATAAATGATCAGCAAGAGTTTATTATACTCAGGCTGTTTGAAAGGAAGAATTTGACAATCTAATTTGTCTTCTTTCTAAGTGCTTTTGCCATTCAAATACTTCCAACACCTTAAAGCAGGGTCTGTCTTTGAAATCATCAGTGGTACAACTCAGAAACCTCCTGACAGTCACATGCCATCACATTTTGTAGCATTCTGATTCAGAAACATAAGGCAAGAGGTGTGTTTGAACAGGGTAAATCAAACGTGTAAGTTTGGGGCCATGGGTTCTGCTAAGTTAGTACCGAGCACCAGATCTCAACCAGCAGAGGCACCCTTGCCAACACAGTCCTAACAGATTCACTTGTGTCTGTCCTTGTGTTCCCTTAAAGCAATGATGGCGAACCTTTTAGAGACAAGTGCCCAAACTGAAACCCAAAACCCACTTATTTGTCACAAAGTGCCAACACTGCAATGAAACCTGAATATCCAAGGCTCAGCTGTTGGGGCAATTTGCCTTGTGTGCTGACAGAGAGGCTCTGCGTGTCCAGTGCAGCACGTGTGCCATAGGTTCATCAGCCCTGCATGCAAGGCCCCGGGGAGCTGCTCTTGCTCAGGCTCCTTATCTGTTATCAAGGGTGCTGGCTTAGAGCTAGAATAAGTTCTCAACCACAGCTATGGAAAGACTGCATAACTCTAAAACATTTAGTATTGATAATTCTGCTACCATAATAAGTCATTGGAACTAGGCCTATACTCCCACCATAACTTATAAAATAAACAAAGTGTGCTAAACACCTGTCTTTAAACATTGGATGACAGGCAAAACAGGACTATGCTTTTGGAAGAAAAGGACACAAATGAGATTGGGTCTTAAGATTGCTCTGGCTTTCTATCTGGAGTAGATGTGTGGAAAGCAGTGTGGGGAGGAGAGTCCCCGAAAGAGCACAGTAGAATCACTCAGTGGAAGAGACAGAGATTGAAGTTCAGAGAGGTAAAGGCAGCTAGAAGCCATAAGGCAGAGAAAGAGCTCCAGAAATTTGCTCTGGGTTCTTTAAATTCATCGCTAATCCTAAACCAAGAGTTCATAGTGAAGCTGAACATTAAGACCAGATCTTACAACCACCTCCTTATTCAGTTTCATGTGACCCTTGTCTTTCACAATAATCAGGTAAAGTATATTTTCTTTTTCATTACTTTGAGTTTGGTGTTCAGCAACAGGCCTCTGACAGCCTCTAGTCTACCCATTGTGTAATATGTCAGGAACTGCACACAGACTAATCAATGACAACAATAATTTGAAGAAATAATGATCTTTGTCTTCAGGTTTGCAGAGCTGAAAAACATCTTAAGGCTAGGAAATGCAGAACAGATTGTGTTATTTGGCCACAAACTTCCAACTGTGAGAAGGTGCTCACCAGCTGCTCGTTGTCTAGGTATATAAATTGCCCCTAATTCAGCTTTCTAGAAAAATGGCCCTTTTGTCCACCATCCTCCAATCAGTTAGCTCCTTATAATAAAGTTCTTTCTCACCACCTTGCCTCTTGATTAATTGGCTTCTACTATGTGGCAAGCAGAGTGAACCTTTGTGTGATAACAATAGGTGAAATTTCTCTAATTTTGAGCAAAGAATGATTGTCAAACTGTAAACTAACAATTTTCAGAGCTCATACAGTCTGAGAGATGTTGAAATTCTGATCAGCCAAAGTGGAGCATACTTAGGACATTTTATAGAAACTCAGAAGGGTTACACCTAGATAAACTAGCCCTAGTAAAGTTTACTCCAAAACCTGCTGTACCAGAGCTTTTGAATGTGCCTTGGAAGGAAAAAGTTGATCAGCTAGCATTACTACCTATAAAATAAATTCTAATAGTCTTTCAAAGAAAAAAACTATTCAACATTCTAAAACTAAAAACATCCAGCATTCAATAAAAAATATTACTAAGCATGAAAAGTAGTAGCAAATGTGCCATGTATCCTAGGAGAAAATCAGTCAATAGAAGCAAATCCAGAAATGACAGAAATAATGGAGTGAACAGACAAGGTCATAAAATTAGCTATTGTATATGTTCAAACATAAAAAAGAAAACAAATAATGAGAAGAGAAATTGAAAGCATAAAAAGAACCAACAGAAACACAAATTTTAGAGATGAGAATATTCAGTGTGTGGAAAAAGACACTCACTAGATGAAATTAAGAGCAAATTAGATATCACAGAAGAAAAGATCTGTGAACTTGAAGATAGAGCAATTGAAGCTATCTAAACTGAAGTGCAGAGAGAAAAAAGACTTTAAAACTAAGAGTTTCAGTAATGTGTGGAAAAATAAATCTCTCTCTCTCTCTCTCTCTCTCTCTCTCTGGATTCCCAGAAAAATGTAGGGTAAAAATTATTTCAGGACCTAGAGAATAAAAAGACAAGCCACAGAATGGCTTTATAAAACATATCTGTTTTCTGCAAACACATATCCAATAAAGGACTCATATCGAAAATATAAAGGAACTCATACAACTGAAAAAATAAGGAAATAAACCAATTAAAAATGTGACAAATAGCTGAACAGACATTCTGTACCACCAAAGAAGATACACTAATAAGGAATAAGCATGTGAAAATACTCAACATTATATATCATTAAGCAATTGCAAATTCAATCAACATGATACCACTATAAACATATAAGAGCATCTAAAATTTTAAAAAACTGATAACAAAGATTTGGAGCAACAGAAACTCTTATTCATTGGTGGTAGGAATATAAAATGGTACCATCACTTTAGTTTCTTAAAAAATTAAACATTCAATGAGATGCCTTATACCTGAAGAAGAAATACCTGTAGATTAATAATCATAATTGTGTTAGAATACAAACTCAAGTAACATTTGACATTCTTGGGAATTACGGAAATCAAATCACACTTTCCAGCATTAGTCATCATCAGTTCTGATTGCAAATGGCCTAAGATGGCTGCCGAATTCTGGATCAAAATGCTGGCAAATGTTTTCTTTTAAAATGAGCTACAATTGTTTTAAAATAATAGTTAGATTGTGTGCTTCTGCCTGCTAATTGCCTACTGTTATTCCATTCTGTAAAGCTGCATTTTAAGATTTTTAACTGTCTGCAAAAGGTGGCCAGTTTCTTGGGCCCATCTTTTGCATTCTGTTGGTCACCTTGCTTTGAGAAGTGTGGAGGTTTTATGTAATTTTATGTCTTGAACACCTTTGTCTTTCTTTTTTAACACAGTGTATCACTGTAGTAGCATACATATTTAAGCTAAAAAAAAATTAAACATTCTCTTACCATGATCCAGCAATAATGCTCCTTGGTATTTCTTCAAATAAATTAAAAATATCTCTATACAAAAACCTATATGTGAATGTTTATAGCAGCTTTATTCATAATTGTTAACAACTGGAAGCAACCAAGATGTCCTTTCTAAGTGAATGGATAAACATACTATTAGATGCTTACAAGGGAATATTATTTAGCGGCAAAAAGAAATGAGCTATACGCCACTAAAAGAGATGGAAGAACCTTAAATGCATGTTGCTCTGTGAAAGAAGCCTGTCAGAAAAGGCTCTGTACCGTATGATTCAACAATATGATATTCTGGAAAAGGCAAAACAGAGACAGTAAAATGACCAATAGTTCCTAGGGATTGGAGGAGAGAAGTAAATACATGGAACATAAGGGATTTCTAAGGCACTGAAACTATCCTGAATGGTATTATAATGGTAAATACATGATCACAAAGAATGAACCCTAATGTAAATTATGAACCTTAGTTAATACTACTAGGTGAGTATTGGCTCATGGATTATAAAAAATATACCATACCGAGACACTTAGAAACCATGATGCTGAGACAGAAGGCTAGGATGACAAAATGAACCCCTAGGTGCAGTAAAATATGACCCTTTATAACATGGCGTGTGTTTCTCTACCTTTATGCTCTTTCCAATAGACTCATCATGAGATCCTGATTAAACCACAAAAACAGAATATTTGCATGAAATGAGAAATTGTAACAGAGGAAAAACCTGAATAAGCCCTCTAGCCTCCTTTACTCTTAGTCAACTTAAAAATCACTAACTTTGGATTTAAAATCACACAGCCAGGTAATACATCATTGGTTTCCCACTGGCTTGGCTGTAGGTAATATCTCTGACATATGAGTAATGGTAACAGTTGCCTAGGTTATTTCCCAGGGACCTGAGGTCTGCTTTTGCTAAAAACATTGACTTAAGCTTACACAATCCAATGAGTAACTAAAATGGAATGACACTTGACATTGCTGTCTTCATATTGTTTTTATTCCTTTTGTTGTCTTAACCCTTAGGTCAGATTCTATACAGCTCTACAAGTAGCCATGTTGATCATTTTTTAAAAAATGTTCTATTCTATTATACCCCTATATAACTTGGCCTATTGCCTGTTGAGCCAGGTATATGTTTTTCTTCTTTCTCTTTCCTCTGTTTTCTGCCTTCATCTTTATCTTCTTTAGCAGCCACAGCAATCCAAGAACCTAAGGTCCATTAGCCCTATTACAGGGCCCAGACTGACAAAGCCTGGATATTTTGTGCAGGATGATTGCACCAGATACATGAAAATTCAACAGCCTTTAAAACAAGTTGGCCATGACCACCAGGTGGCTCAAATCCAGCACCAGAAGTCACACCTTTTGAAACCATGCTCCTGGCCAAGGAAATTATCAAACTTTAGCCTACTCCAGCAAGTCAATAAAAACCTACAGCTCTCTTTGTTTAGAGAGCAGCTTGGTGCTTCTCTCAACCAATGCTGATCCTTTCTGCCAAAGCCCCAATTCAGCTGAAACCCATTGCTCCAGAAAGCTTTACCATACAAGTATGGGTGTGCAAGCAATATTTGGCCTGATCTCATTTCTACTGTCTCCTGGTCAAAAGATCCCATTGTCTGGTAGATGTTAGTAATAGGGGAAAAGTTGACAAGAGAGAGAAAGGATATATGAGAACTCTCTGTACTTGTAGGGAAAGGGGAAGAGGACATTACCAGGACCTCTGCCTTGGGTCCTGGCCTGTGAGCCACCACAGTACAAGACGAATTTAAGAACAGACAGAAACGAGACTTAGAGTGAAAAAGATGTCTTGAATAGTGGTCAGTGCTGCTAATGGCAGCAAAGACAAAGCCCCCAAGCACATCCAGGATTTATTGAATACAATCATGGGAAGGAGTATGGAGCAGGGTAAGCTTTGAAGGCATCTAGTGAAATACTGCGAAGACCTGGCATGATGGCGCCAGGCAGGGCTGTTAGGGAGGAAGCACTGCTGATCTTGCTTGGATAGAACAAACCAGTACTGGGGTCGGGTGCAATTAGCATGCAATCCGTTGGATCAGTAAGAAGCCATAATTCAGGGAGGTAAAAGGGTTTTAATTGGGGTCATGCTGACCTCTGCTGTACATAACTCAGCAGAGCCCTGCGGCTTCACAGACCAGGGCCTAGGTTTCCGTGGGAGTGACAGAGAGGGGCTATACTTGCCGAGTCTGCCAGCTGACATGGCCATTTGAGCCATGCAGGGCTTCGGTCTGACTCCTGATAGAAAACAATATAGCCAAATTAGGGAAGGCAAGAAGCACGTGCCACACTCATAGCTCGCTAGTACTGAGCAGGGATGTCTCCTACATGTACTATCTGCTCGATTTTTTGTAAACCTAAAAGTGCTCTAAAAAAATAAAATCTAATAATTAAAATTTTTTAAAAAAAACAAAGCTCAGCAAGGGTTGTTTAGTACCATAAAACCATTTGGCGTTATGATTTAAGCCACAATCCTGGTGCCTTCATTCCAATTTAAGGGCAAATCCGAAGAAAAGAGGAGGGACCTTTATATCAAATAAAAAATATTTTAATGACAAAATATTTGAATGACAATTTGAAATCTGATGAAAATCCTAAATCAACACATGTGAGAAGCTTGAATTCCAAGCAGTCGAAATATACACATACACAAACACACACACAAAGATGCATGTGAAAACTGCCTAAAATCTTTGAGAGAGCAAAGATCTTAAGATAAGATGGAGGGCCTCACTCCAGAAAGAATGGCTGCTATCATGAAATCAACGAATAACAAATGCTGGCGGGGCTGTGGGGAAAGAGGAACCCTGCTCCACTGAGTGTAGACTGGTGCAACCACTGTGGAAATCAGTATGGAGATACCTCAAAGAACTAGGACTGGAAATCCCATTTGACCCCGCTATTCCACTGCTGGGGATCTTCCCCAAACAATTAAAAGAATCATACCACAGTGATATATGTGCACCCATGTTCATAGCAGCACAGTTTGTAATAGCTCAAACTTGGAAACAGACCAAATGCTCATCAACTGGAGACTGGATAAAGAAAATGTGGTTTTTTTGTAAAATGGAGTACTACTCAGCCATAAAAAATGAGAAATTAGAGACATTTATAGCTAAGTGGTTGCACATTGAGGGGATACTCTTAAGTGAAATAAATAGGACACAGATGTATAAATACCAAATAGTTTCTCTGGTGTGAGAAACTGAAAGTGTAAATAAGGACTAAATGTATAATAGGTAATGTGAAATAGGAAGAAAAGGGGCAAAGGGGAAGGAAGTGGGAGGGCTAGGGGAAAGAATAGAAGGGAATGGGATTAATATGAGAAAATGGAAAAATAGGAACCAAATCTTTGTAAATAGGGAGGACTGGAGGGGTTGAAGGGAGGGATGGACAAGGATGAAAGATGGGAACCAAGAGAGACTATGTAAAGGTGCAAATTTCCAATGATGAATGTCATTATATTGTATACCTAAAATGTACCAATGATTAGAATGAATAATCGATAATGTAAAATAGGAAGAAAAGGTCCAAAGGGGTAGGGGTAGTGGGAGGGGCAGGGGAAAGGAAAGAAGGGAAAGGACAAATGATGAGAAATGGAAAAAATGGAAATAAAGTCTTTGTAAATAGGGAAGGGTGGAGGGGGTGAAGGGAGGGCTAGGAATGGGGAAAAAATAAGAACCAAGATGCATTATATAAAGGTACAATTCCCAATGAGAAATGTAATTGTGTTGTATACCTACAATGTACCAATAAAAGAATTTAATAAAAAAAAAAGAAAAGATGGAGGGAAAAAGACATATTACATATAAAGATCTCAGAAGTTATCAGAAACGGTGAGTGTGATAATGCAACACCTTTAAAGTATGAAAAGACTGTAGTCAAGAATTTTATATTTAGTGAAGGTATCATTCAAATAAAGAGCACATTCGGCATGGTATAATAATAAAAATGACAAAAAGGCCCTGCTAACCTACTGTTACAGAAAATAGTTCAATGGTTCCCTCATACTAGGACACTGACTAAAGAATTTGGGGAATGATGGGAATGGTCTTTATTTTGATCATAATGGTTACATAGTTGACTATTTGCCTTTAAAGTCATTGTACATGTAAGAGAGTTTAATGAAATTTAATTAATACCTCCAGTAAGTTCATTTTTAAAAAAATTATTTTCAACAATTGCAGTACTCTAACCTACAGCCTTTTTGGCAAATCCATGGTTGCCCCACTCTGGTTAAAACGCAGTTAAAACATACTACTCCCTGTGCAGTTCCAACTGAACAGAAACGTGAAGCTAAACTTTGAAAACCTGCCACCAGTCACCCACACCAGTGGTATATCACCAAACTGGCATATGTTCTCAAAAAATTGTCCCCAAAAACCCAACCTGGATCCCAACCACATTCCAAAACTCCCAGATGTGTTTGGAGTTGTCTGATTTCTGAAGAAGACTAAGGCAGCCTCCATCCCAGCCACTGAGGAAGAACTGAAGTCCTAGTATCACCACAACCAGAATAAATGTAACATCGATATCTTTCTGTCACAAATTATAAAGCTCTCAGATTACATACAACAAAGGCTACAACAGGCAATTTAAGAACACTTTATGTAGTCTCTCTTTAATACTGTCCTGGAACATCTGAGAAAAAGATTCTCAAACTAAAGCTTCAGGGGACTTGAGAATCTCCTGAAGGGCTTGTTTATAATGCAGATTTTCCCACTCCCGTCCCCAGTGCCACTGTGGTTTCTCTTGAATCAGTAAGCTGGGGTGGAGACTGCTGCTTGCATCAAACACCTGATCCATGCAGACCAAAGATAACACTAAGAAATAATAGCCAGAGAGTAATTCTGTATGGGCTGGGGGAAATATCTGGAGGACCCCCAGGAGTAGAACTGGTCTAGGGACTCATGGAAAAGTCTTCCGGAGGCTGGAGCCCCAGCGACTAAAAGCCCCTGAAGGTAAGGGTATTGTTAGAAAGAAGATTAAAAAGGGGTCAAGTTGTTTTCAGTGGAATGCTCAGAAGAGGCGGTTTAGGTGGCACTGCCATAAACTGGTGATCCATCTCATTTTCTCAGTCCATCCCACCGTCCTTTGATGAGTATCAGCCTGCCAGGCTCTTGGTTGTTGAAGTGTGATATTTTACATTTTATGTATCTTGTAATATTTAGTTAACCCCCAAGGTCTAGGAAGCAGACTCTGAGATGTAGATTTGTAGGCTGGAGGCTTACTAAAGAATGCTCACCAGGTCAGTAGTCATGGAAAGTGATGAAAGCAGGGCTGGGAAGAGGAAGTTGGGCTGCAATGCAGAAGGCTTCAGCTGACTGCTCAGGGAGCCTGAAACAGGAATGAGCTTTTAGCAGTGTTTCAAGTTGGGGCACCTCCACCTGGACCAGTCATCAGAGGTGCCTAGAAAAATGGCCAAGACTTGGGGCAGCAGCACTCTCGACAGATAAGGCAATTCCCGGAGAAGGCTAATAGCTGAGGACTATCGCGGCATTGCTCTTAGCAGCTGGAGAGAAAACTCCTTAAGGTCCAGTGGAGATTTGAAGGCTGTATCTTGTAATTTATCACTACACATTGTATATTCCCATTTTTTTGCAGATGCTTTTTAAGATATTCTTTTAAGAATTTTTACTAGTATATGTTGCAGTACATA
Source organism: Heterocephalus glaber (assembly GCF_000247695.1). Next base: position 3,080,047 of record NW_004624736.1, read on the forward strand.
ATGATTATATTCATTGTGGACAGTTGGTACAAGAACATAACACATTTTAATTCTTTTGCAGATGCTTTTTAAGAGTAATATTAATGTTGTGGTTGAACCTTTTCACCAGGAAGTCTCATAGGCCAGTGCATATGCTGATGTTCCACCAGGACTTCTTGTTCTCCCTCCCCGTCCATTCCCCCTGGCAAACCCCCATTCACCCTTCAGTTATCAGCTCATAGCTCACCTCCTCTTTGAAGCCTTTTGGTGTCCATTAGCAAGCACAGGCCGACCATCCTCTACTTCTCCAGGGACCTCAGCCATCCCAGGAAGGTATTCGTCTACAGTACTGTTAATGTTTGCGAGTCTTTTTCACAACTAGGACACAAGATCCCGGGAAAGGGACCGTGCCACTGTTTTATGGGTATAGTTCCATGTTCTTGCACAGGCACAGCATCATTGTTGGTTGAATTCTATTTATCGGGATGACCACAGCAAAGGCCCCATGATCTTGGTAGTCAGCCCCTCCCTGTGGTCTTAAGGCCCAGCTAAGATGTGTGAGTATCTGAGGCATATTAATGATTTGGCATTCTGCCAGCCATTTTGTTCACTTTGCCATTTTGTAGAAATAGAATATGAATTTTAAAATATTTGCTTTCAGAAAGAAATTTTATTACCAATATATTTTCTATCAGCCAAAGTTGGATCAGTGTTCTTTTCAGACAGAAATCTAAGAGAAATGTCACTCATTCTTCTGTACTTCTTGTCCTCTTTTGTGAATTTAAAAGTCAATGTGTGCTTTAAAAATCAGTGTGATTGGAAGCAAACTAAAGAAATTAAAATTCAGATAGTAAAATACTCCCTTTTTTATGTGTTTGCAGTGGCTACAGCCACAGCCCTAAATTACTTACTCTTGGTTAACATACCACATCATGTATTTTTTATTTCCAGATATTTTAGCAGACAATCAATTTTTAGCTGATTGTACACAAAGTAATAAGGATCTGGCTATCGAAAGCTGAGTTATCTGGCACTGATTTCCTATTGATTCTAGCAATGTCTTAGTGCTCTTTATAGACTGGCACTTGACCAGCCCTCCTAATCTGAATATATGAGGCTTCATTTCCTCATGCAAAAAATAAGAAAACTTCCCCAGAAATTGTAAGATTTCTTTCACCTCTAACATTCTTTGATTCTGTGGCTTTGTCTACATGGAAGCACAAGATGGTTATTTAAATGTTTTATTTGATAGCTTACAAGCAATCTAAAATTTAGAGGATGTCATCAGACAGTGTGGTTTCTATTTAAAGTAGTTTTTATTTAGGATCTCTTTTAGTCATTCCTATTTTTCTTTTGGTGACCCAACTAAAATTCTTGCTACATGAAAGACTTGATATGAATGCATATGATGTAAGGTATTTTTAGCAAGAAATTTGTATGCCCTATGAGGAGAAGAAGAGCCATTTTGTATGGATCAGTATTATACAGTACTTGGAGAGAATAAAAAAATGATCCTTGAGAATTGCATTTAATCTCTTTCCCTCTCTACTTTCACATAAAGCATTTTTTTGCAGTTATAAATATAAGGCTCATTTCTGGGGGACTAGAGACACACGCGGAATCTCTGAGAAGAAGTGGCAAAAATCTAAGTTAAATGGCTTGCAGGGTAGAGAAAGCTGGAACAAAATGACATGTTCTTGGAGATGGATGGCAACTTCAAACACATCATGCTTGTAGTATCCGTGAAGCTAGGACCAATTTAAGGTGCCATATTTGATAGATTCTGAAAGAACTGAAGAGAAACTGGGCTGCTGTTGTTTTTATTTCCTACTCCGTTTTAAAGCTTTATTACTTTTTGGGAGATAAATTTCTTCTTTTAACATTATCTATCTCCTTCTATAAGATATATTACTGTAGTCCCTCGCCATTTGGGAGCCAATAACAGTTATTTCTATTCTGGCTGCCTCCTGATCTTACAGTGAATCCTTTCAGGCAACAATCTTAAAAAACAAGAGTTGAGGGGCCGGGGATTTAACTCAGTGGTTCCACTGCCTGCTTCGCAAGCACAAGGTCCTGAGTTCAATCCCCGGTACCAAAAAAAACAAAAACAGGAGTTGAAGTAGTGATGCAGAAACACAGGGCTTTGGAGCTGGAGAGGGCTCCAGAGAAAGGTGGCACTGTGGCTGTGTTCCCGCTCTTCACACAGTGCACTGTGTCCTCTAAGGAGACGCAGGAAGAATGGGTCTCCTGTGGAAGGAAGGACCACATGGTTCTACCTCTGACTTTCCAGACAGCCAGCTGTGGGCCAGGAACAAATCACTCAGCCTTTAGTTAACTCTCAGTGCCTCACTACTTAACTTTAAGAAAACCTCATAATCTTCATTTTCTTCTCTTCCAGAATTTGAGGAGTTGAACTACAAAATGGCAAGATGTGTATTTCTCTCTCAACTGCCTGATTCAGTTGTCCATTGATTGGAGAAAATTCAACATAAACAAGAATCTTGAATTTTAGTTTATTTATTGATTTAATTTTTGAGACAGGATCTCACTCTGTAGTTCACTCTGCCCTTGAACCCACAACCTAACTGAAGCTGGCCTCAAACTTGCAGTGATCCTCCTACCTCCTACCTCAGCCTCTTGAATGCTGGGATTACAGGCATGCACCACCATGCCTTGCCAGAGTCTTGAATTTTAAAAGAAATATTTCAGAGAATTAGTATTTGTGTTATGAAAGTACCTTTTTCCTTTCCATATATTAATTTGTTAATTAACTAATTTGTATATTTATTTTTAGTGGTACTTGGGATTGAACCCAGGACTTTCACACTGAACTACATCCTTAGCCCCCTTTTTCTTCATTCATTCATTATTTCTTTTTTGGGGGGGCAGGCAGCATCTCACTAAGTTGTTAAGTTGCACAGGGTGGGCTCCAATTTACAGTCCTTCTCCCAAAGTGTTAGGATTACAGGTGTGCACCACCATGCCAAGCTATAAATTTATTTTAAAGAACTAGCTACTAAACATGCCTCTAGTTTTTGACAATTAGGTTTTCACATAATTTTTCAAAAATGGATGTTTAAGAGCAAGTCAGGTGGACCTACTAATAATCATCACCCTGGGGTTCACTGGGTCCCTCTATTCTGACCTCATGTTGAGAGCCTCTGCAATCTCTGACTGCCACTTTCATCCTGTTCACAATTCCCACATTCTCCTCCCCATTCTTGCCACTGAGCCACCTGGCTCTGTACCATTTTCTTTTGCACTAATTAAATTCTTTCCTTGTTGCTCATCATATTTTTTTTCCTGCTCATCATGCTTCAGCTGACTTTTGTAGTGCACTCTGGAGTTCACAGAGTTCTCTCTTGAATGTCTGCTCCAAGCCTGTTTATTCTGTTTGGGCCGTTATAACAAAATGTCATAGAAACAACAGAAATGTATCTCTCATGGTTCTGAAGGCTGGGAAGTCCAGGATCAGTGCACTGGCAGATTTAGTGTCTGGTAAGGCCCCACTTCCTGATTCACAGATGGCACCCTCTTTGTTTGTCCTGTTGTAGTGAAAGGAACAAGGCAGCTGTTGGGGCTTCTTTGAAAGGTCACTAATCCCATTCACAAGGACCCCCCTTATGACTTAATCACCTCTCAAAGGCCTCATCTCTGAACACCACCACCTTGGGGATGAGGATTTCAACACAAGATCTGTGGCAGATGTAAACATTCAGACCACAGCAAAATTCAGCGTCAAAATGGGCCCTGCTCCCTTAGTCTACATTATCATCATCGTTGCTGTTTTGAAACTCAACTGAAGCTTCTCTCCGCAACTTAACATTGAAGCTTCCCTCGTTCCTTGCTTCCTTCTGAATTTCAACAGATGAAATAAACACACTCTATGCTCCACACTTGATAACTCATTTTACATTGTCACAGAGACAAATTGTATTAGCAATTTTATGTACAAGAAAAATTGGATTTCTCACTTGAATATATTCTTTGGAGAAAGGTGCTTAACACTCTGGAGTGATATTATTGATTCGTTGTCAAAAAGGAAATAATGCTGTTCTTAATTAACTTCTAAAAAATGTGCACTGTTCTTAAAAGGGAAAAGAGAGCCATTTTCCATGAAATGTCCCAATACTTCAAAAGCCCTGCTAGAAATACAGTTTTTGACTCTAAATCTATTAAAGAAATATATATGGCAATTTTTACACAGGTTAAGATCTTCAGGAATTTTTACATCTATGATCTATAGGGATTAGTTTTTATGTGTTCATACCATAGAACCAATAATCGGGCCATTTTGGTAGCCGAGATCCCATGTTAATACAAGAAGTTGGTTGGAAAGAAAAACAAAAGCATAATTCTTTTCCCATGAAAAATGGACATCTACTTTCAGAATCTATTTAACTTTCCATAAGGCTGCAATCTGTGGTGTCAGTACTGTTTGGATATTTCCACTGTCTTCCTAAAGTTACTGAGGTGTAGCTCTATAAAATAGTAATTTCACCAGAGAGCTAATGTGACTTGTCTAAATTGACATTCACAGCTGGTCACAAAAAAAGTGTATTTCCTGACTTTTGATATACTGTAGTCTCAAAAGAAAATGGGGAAAATTCTCATGTTCTATTTCACTTTCCACTGCTTGGTCCATGGCTACTGTTTTAATCTCAGACTAACCCTCAAGTTCAAGTCTCTTGTTAATTTTAATCTCTTTCCACTTCCTTTTCCACAACTTCAATTTGTAAAGGGCATTTTAAGATGGCCATATGACCTATGAGAATGTTAAGATTTTTACAGTTAAATGTGTATTTAAATTCACTCCATAGTGTCCCTTGTTTTCAGCTACATTAAAGACAAAATTAGCTTCTCTTTTCAAATTCAGAATGACAATTTTCTTGCTCTTTTTACTAAATTCACACATAGATAATATAATTATTCTATTTACTTTGGCACCTTTAAAAATCATTACAAATATGGCAAGTTTTAATTGTTCATGGAAATCAACATATGTGCAAACAACCTAAAATCTATTTTCATTCTCTACAATTTGCATTTTTACATTTCACATTTGCTTGGGTACCAATAAGATGTGAGTTCTGATTGCTAATTGCTTAAATACATAAGGTAATTATAAGAGATGCAGAGCAACAAACAATTTTCATAAAATAAGTGTCCGTTAGAATGTTCTGTGACTGTGGGAGGGTGTGCAGAACAGACAGAAATTTCCCTTGAGCTTATTCAGGAGCCAATACTGACAGCAGATGAGAAGCTGGAATATTCTCCTTGAGGTATTCTTTTCATTCTATTCTCCCCTGACTCATAGTTACTATTTTGTTACCTGTATACAAACAAAAAAGTACACAACTGAATGATATGAAATTGTGTTTTTTCTCTTCCTTTTTACCTGCAGATTTCAGTGTGGCCTCTGAGAAATGAGATGTCTCAGGTAGGCTTAATAGTATCCCACACATAATCACTGTGTGGCCCTAATACCTTATACCAGCTTGCAAGTTTAGGATTACAAAATTTAAAGGTGAGGTACCTTTAAAAATTACCCAGTCATTCTCACTCATTGTATAGATGAGAAAGCTAAGGTCCCCAAATGCTAAGTGATCTGCTTTAGGTCAAAATAGCTAGTTAGTATCTGGATTCCTCACCCAGAGCTTTCTCCCTTCACTCCCCTCCAATCTACCATTTCAATTTCTATCTCAGTGTTACCTTTGATGAAGGCAAATCATGGGTTCCTCTGTCCCAGAAGAAGAGTCTAGTACATGAAGGTGCCAACAAGATTTGGATATAGTCAAATATTTGAAGAGACAACACCCTGCTGTAGGGCCAAGAGCCATGAGTAGTTAGATCTCTAAAGCGCAGTTCTTTCTGTCCACAGGTTGCCATAATCATGTTGTTTGTCCTCACTGAGCCCTACTGTCCTCACCTGTAAAACAGAAAGTTAAGGGAACAATTGAGTGAAGTGGAGTAGGTAGAAGTAGCTGGTTCAATATTGTTCGACCTGAACTGACTGCTAATTCAGGTACTCAAGTTAATGAAAGTAGGGCACTCATAACTTAAATTTTGATTCCTTCTGTCAACAAACTTTCCCAATGTACCCATTCAATTAAGAAATATTTGTTGAGCACTTACTATGTGCAAACCAGGATAAGCACAAAAGGTGAAAATGGTAACAGAAAGACAGGACGCCTACTCTCAAGCAATTTTACAGATTAATGAAAGAGATAAAGTAAACAGATGATGACCTGCCATAATGACAGAACACAAAAGAGAAGAACTTCACCTAGAAGATAAGCAAGGCTCCCCAGAGAAAGCCACTCATGAGCTAATGCCTGGCAAATGAGTAGGAGTCACACAAATGCAGAGGAATGGGTGGAATGTTTCAGGAAGAAAAACTCCAATGTGATGACCCACAGGTGAAAGAGTTTAGTGCGCTACAGGAAATGAAAGAAATTGATTTTGTTGCAATTAGAACACGAGGGCTGGGGATTTAGAAGAGGCAGGAGCCAGATCATGCCAGATCTCATAAGGCAACTCTGATGCACTTGAACTTCATCCTAAAAGCAACAAAAAACTTCAAAGAATTTGAAGTAATGAAGTGAAATAATAACGTAGATGGCTTTTTAAAAAATTTGGGGCAAGACTGGGGATTGAACCCAGGGCCTTTGCTCTAAGGTACATCCCTAGCTTTTCATATATTTGAGACAGGGTCTCACTCACTTTGTTGCTAAATTGTTGCCCACAGTCTGTGCTTGAAATTGAAATCCTCCTGCCTCGGTCTCCCAGAGTGGTGGGATTACAGGGGTGCACCACAACACCCAGCTATAAATGGCTTTCTTCTTGAGGAATCATATTTTTTAAACTTTGAGAATATTTTTCCCATGGGCATAATCAAACCTATGTACATTCATTTCAATATTTAAATAACTCACTCTCTTTTGCCCAAAATCTGTATAAATCATCTCTCAAATTATATCCACTTCCACTGGACCTTCACCTTTAAAAAATTATACAGGCAAATTGCTTGATCTTTATTCAAAATGATAGCAGGGTTCATAATCACAGGTGATCAGACGGGGTGCAAAAATATTGATGGAATAAAAGCATGTACTGCAAAATTGCAGTTAAAGCTTCCAACATTCATATTAAGAAGAAATGACAGGAGCAATTGGAAGAGAGCACCAAAGAGTAAATAAATGAAAAGCAATGGAAAAATATCATATTCTAAAATGTGAGCCTGTTAAAATGACCACACCCAGCCTATTTGTGAGAGGCAGGCAGCTCTGGAGCTAGAGCACCATTACTGAGTCTTGCCAGACACACCAGGCCATGCCAAGCAAACCTGGGCCTCAGTGAAAAAAAGACTATAATTTGTATTTGCCAGGAGTGATACTGTAACAGACTTTTCCTGAACCTCAGCCTAGAACCTGGCTCTGCCAGTGCACTCTGTGGTGAGACTCTGCTGAGGGCCGGTGAGTCAAGGCCTACACACTGCACACTGGACCCGGCAAGAGCACCACACTGGTATCTGAACCCCCATAGGAAATGGGAGATCTTCACATGGAGTGGACTCTGCATTCTGTGTTTTTTTTCCATTATAAAATCCATGAGCTACTTTCTAGCCAGATTCTACATTCTTAACAACCTATAAAACAAATAGAAACAGTAATCATTTGCATTTACAGAGTATTTTTGCTTTTAGAAGCACAAACTTCAGATTTTAAGCCTAGTGTTCTTTGGGGAAAATACTTCCCTCAAGCTGAAGATTTTATTTTATCAAATAAAAGAATTTATGGGCCACAAACAATGGGGATGGTAGCAGATGTAGGGAAGGAAATGAGCACCAAGAGACCTTCGGGTTAGAAATGGGACAAACATTTTTGGAGACGAGAATAAGGAAAGTAGGCAAGGACTCTGCAATTTCTGTGAAGTTCTAAATTTTAGCACTTAATTGTTTTGTTGCACACATTATATGCAACTTTTCAACTTGTGAAATAAAGCACAAGTTTATTCAAACCCCAAATGAAAAATACAGACAAAAGAGAGAAAATATAATTCTACAATTCTACCACCGAAACATGATTACTATTGAATTTTAATCTACCCAAGTTTCTGTTACTGTAGCTCGCTCACTCTCCTTTTAAACACAGTAGATTTCGATGTATTCTTGTTGATGGAATAAATGAAATAGATAAAAATGGAGCATGTTGCTTAAGTACGAGAGGATAAATTCTGAGGCTGGATGCCAATGTGGCTGGGTCTGGAGGGTGGAAAAGAAGTGAAAGCACAGATTTAGGGACAGAGTCCAACATGGCCCCTCTAATTTTCTATTATTCAAGGTGACACAAGCAAAAAGAGCCTTTGTCCAGACAAAATTAAAGCCAAATTGGGAGGAGATTTCAGGCCCAAACAAAAGCATGCCTTTGATCATGAGAACTCTGTTTCTTCAGGAGGACTGAGGTATGGTTTGGAGTATTAATCAGATAACTAAAGAAGTGGGGACTTGAAACAGGGAAGGTAAAAGTGAGAGTTAAGTCAGCTAATACTTGGAAATGATGTCTTTGGGAAATTCTGGAACCTTAAGACAGTTAATTGATGTGCTGGGGGAATTGAGACCAGCGGCCCTTACCCACTCACTGTCAGGAGCTGGCGTACTACGTCCCGGGTCTCTTGCCGCTGTGCCGGAGTGACTTGAGGTGTATATTCCGCGCTGCCTCCTGGAGCTTCCCAGAGGGAATAAACTTCAGTTGCCCATTCGCATGTTGAATTATTTGAATGCACATTATATACTGGCTGCCTTATCTTCCCTGGATCACTTTCTCATTCCTCCAGGAGTATTTCCTAGGAACACTTCCCAAATAAGTTATTGCACTTAAAGTCCTTGTCTCAGAGTCCTGCTTCTAAAAAAGAAGTCGGGAATTGTTTTGGAGGCAGAATGTATACACAGATGCCTAATTCAGATGCCCCTTACATCCTGGCCTTCTCCTACATGGCACTTTCCTATTTAGGAATGTTAGCAGAGGAAGGCAGGAAAGAGACTAGTCTTAAAAATACAGAATGTGAGACTGTCTCCCAGCACAAGTCTTTCAGCTTTTAAAAGAAGAAGCCAAGATTAAACGTGCCCTATATTGCAGGGTTCCACTCCTAACACAGATTTTCCCAAAGTTTTTTTTTTTTCTAATATAGACTTGGCACTAAAGGATATATCAGCAAATTCCATGGTCATAAATTTAGGGAATGTTGGGTCAGATAAAATCACTTAGGACTTTAATAGCCAGAGATTTCAACTCTTATAAGCAAATGGGTACTGAAAATACCCAAAAAGGAGACTCGGCATGAATCATCCCCTAGATTACATGTGCCTCTTGAGGGTCTGCAGAACAAGCACAGGGAAGGAAAACCTGCCTACCTCCAAAGTACCCCACACACCACCCACTACCCAGTTTTAAATTCCCTATTCAGCCCCACCTCCCATCAGTTTCCCCTTACCTGTCCTTATCTGCTGCCCAGCTTCAACACTACAATTCTTAGGCCCCTGTTTGCTTGGAATTTGGGGCATACTGCTGCTGTGCCTGGAGTACCACCCCTGCTGAGTCCCTTGGGGCTAGGTTTTCCCAGAGACGCTCAGAGATGATTTCTTAGATCAAGCTTCCCCAGAAAGCCACCTCTTATTCATCTCTGTTCCCGGAAGTAGGACCTAGAACCTAAGCAGGTACCTGTATGAATGAATTCAAGGGGCATATGAGTGAGATGAGGTTTAGAGACATCAACCAATCTTGGATGTCACACTTGTTTGAATTCAAAGCCAGGAATAGAATGTGGGCTTTTCACTTAAATCCAGATTAATTCTGCTGTCTCTGTCCATATTACAGAAATCAAAAATGCTATTCAGGGAATGTGATTTTTTAAATATTGTGACAAAATACAGATAACATAAATTTTACGACTATATCCATTTTCAAGTGTACAGTTTAGTAGTGCTAAGTGCATTCACATTGTTATACCACCAATCTCCAGAATTCTTTCCATATTTCACAACTAAAACTCTGCACCCATAAAGAACAACTTCCATTCTGATAATTACCCTTTCGCTGATAACTATCATTCTACTTTGTAATTCTATGAATTTGATTACTCTATGTACCTCACACAAGATGAATACATAATCTTTGTCTTTTGGTGATTGAATTATTTAATTTAGCATAATGTTCTCAACATTCATACATGTTGTGGCATGTATTAAAATTTTAGTCATAAGATTGACTAATATTCCATTGTACGTGTATCTTGTATTCTGTTTCCATTCAATTGTTAATGGACACTTGGCTTGCTTCTACCTTTCGGTTGTGGATAATGGTGCTATAAGCATGGTGCCCAAATATCTATTCAAGATCCTGCTTTAAATTCTGGTGGATGTATTTGTTGATTCTCTTTTGAGAACCTTGAAGTGTTAACATTTTCCTTTATAGTTGGAAGGGTGCTGAGGAGTAACCTAACTTCTCACTTGGTTACTTGTTATCAAAAGCATAAACCCAGAAATTCAATAAAGAAGAGCACTGTGCCAGTTAGCACTCTTTGATTACCTGAAACAGAAACCAACCTATACCGGTCTAAGCCAAACAGGAGATCAACTGAAAGGTGTAAGAGTATCTTCTAGTACCCAGTGAAGAATCCACTCTGCCAGAAGACACGCACCCTTGGGCCTTAGGAAGATGGGGAACCAGAGCTCCAACTTTCTTCAGACCCTCCACCCCTCCACTCTCCTTCTTGTATATGTCTGCTCTGTTTTTCTCTCTCTGCACATTGGTTCCACTTAGAAAAAAATTGGCATCCAACTCCTATCGCTGTCACATTTGTGGCTCCAATCCCCACAGAGACTGGCCCAAATCTTTCTCAGTCTCAGATCCAAAATCTCAAATAAGAGACTCATTGCCCTATTTCTGCCACCAGTAAGTACAGTTGGGAAGGTATAGTCAGATTGTATAAAATGATTGTTCTCAATGTTGGAGGTGGGACAAGCCATAGTAAAACTGTCATAGGTGCAGTATGACCATGAATCCACTAACACCTCAGTAGAAGCATTACAGAATGAAAAGCAAGGAAAAGGTAGCTAATTACCCCATTAAGTATAGACGGCTCTCATGAGGCTAAAGGGCAGGGAACTTGGGAGTAGATGAACACAGTAATTTAAGTTCTGAAGCCTCAGACAATGGGAACAAGGAAAAGTCAGGCTGGCCCTAAGACCTCTCTAGACAAGTTTCATGTCATATGGCATGTCCAGCAAAAGTGGTGTGAAAAGGAAAAAATAGGCTTCCTCTAATGTCAAGCAAGTTCAGTCACCAAGATTAAAAGGAAATAATAACAGCACCCAGAGAGGACCTAGACTGTAAAGTCTTTAGGAAAGAATGCCCAAGTTCAGGCACCTCCAAGGCATCTTATTTACTAATTGATGGAGAAATGCAATCGGACTCAGGAGGCAGAAAGAAGCATATGAGACTATCACTAAAAACCAAAGTTAAACCCCATCTCACTTGGAGCCTGCCTCTGGTAAAACTTTTCTCCTGTTTGTTCATCGATTCTGAATATTAAGTAAGTCTTTCCAGAAGTGATTCCAGGGGCTAGAGCATTGAGTCTCAGGCAGCAAATGAAAAATGAGGCCCTCAGAATTCAGAGAGTTATATAGCAAATTAAATCTTAAGTGAGCTGCTGTAAACATTGCAACCAAAAATCACAGTGCAGCAGCAAACTGTACTGGCAGGAAAGGCAATAGATTTCTATTCTCCGTAACATCAGTATTCTCAGGTTTGAGGATCAGGAAGGGAAACAAGAAAGAAGAAAGAAGATAAGGAAAGAGAGAGAAAGGGAAACAAGTGGTGTTTGTTAATCAAAATATCTTTTTAGTAAAGAGCATTATGTTCTCATCAAAGCCAATAAGTGGTACATCGGTTTGTGAACTTGATTCTTTCCACTATGTGGGTTGCAAACCGAGTTAGACAAGAACTGAATGAAGTTCAATGTTTAGGTTCAATATTGACCTTATGGGGAAATTTGATTTGATTTTCGTCCAGTTCAACCTGCGACCAGAATCATGGAGAGAATTGAGTTCATAAACCAAGACACCACTGTAGCTCAGCTCAGAAACTCTTACAGAAATGCATCTGATTCAGACTTCCACAGCCTGTTAGCTATAGTTCTTTCATAGCACTCACCATTTTGGGTTATCTATAGTTACATGTGAATATGTTTTATCCCCATAATGAGATTATAAACTCCGGAGGGCAAGGGACAGGACTCTTCTTTGCTCATCATCATGTGGCTCACAGCTTCCAAAATAACTCATATTTGTTAACTGTATCCAACATGCCAGGCACTGTGTAAGATAGTGTAGGGTTGTATCCCTAGGGGGGTCTCCCAAATACCCTGCAAGATGAAGGAGACTCTCTCATATTACTGAAGCACTAAAGCTCAGAGCAGCAACTTCCCCAAATTTGCACTTTGAGCTAAGGTTCAAAGCCCATTCTTTCCTCCTGCCAAATGCCATTCCTATCGTCTAGTAAGCATTCTGATAACAAAATAGCTACCTATACCAAGGCTTTTCTCCCAGCCAGGTCCAGTGGTAAATCCTTTACACATGTTATTTCAGTTAATTCTCACTGCAGCCCAGGAGTTTTGTAGTGTTATTATCCCTAACTAACAGATAAGAAAACTAAGGCCCAGAGAACTTAATATAATGGCCTGAAATTTTAGGACTTATACTAAGAGGGGCCATCAAGGTGTTAACCTAGTCTGTCAGATTCCAGACTGTGTGCCCTTAATCATTCTCCTATATTGATTTCAAAATGTAAACACCCCCCCCCGCACATACCCACAACACATTACATGTTTTGAGCAACTACATCATGCCACATTTTGTGAATTTTGTTAACTGCCTCATTCTTACAACCCTCAGAGCAATGCCAGTATTCAGTAATTTGTGAAATGAACAAGTGGAGATTTAAAAAAAGAAACAGAGTCACAAACATCATCAATCACTGCATAAGAAAAATCCACAGACTCCTCTGTACTGTATTTGCATTCACAGCACTGTAGGTCCCACACTGTGGCAGACCAGGAAAAATAAATGAGCATTAGAAACAAAAAGGCACATAGGAGCAATCAGATCATAAAAAGAAAAAGTTTTAGTTTGTAAAATGAGTGTTGTGTAAACTCAATAACACCCATCCTGTTTTGTGAGCCTCCTTTGTTGTGACAGCATCTTAAATGAACTGTGCCAGAAAAACCAGCATTTACAACTAAAGGAACAGAAGTCACCCACTCAGGCTCAACTTTGCATCAGACACATAGCCCTGTCAAGGAGATGACAAGCCGGTAGGGTATCCAGATGAACTGGAGAAAGATATGGCAGTCTTGGGATAGTAAAAGAGCTTTGGATAAAAAATTAAAATGCCCTGGTTCCTCCTCTGGCTTTTCTAGCCTTATAGTCATTTGCACTACCCACCAAGGGTCTCTGCAGGGCTGTGTGACTCACTTTGGCCAATGACATGTGATCAGCAGTGAGATGTCACTTTCAAGCAGAGGCTTTAAGATCAGAGCATCATTTGCGAAGCTCTGACTTGTCATGATCACAGCTGACTTCATAGAATGCATTTGTCAATTTGCATTATTTTCAGGTAAAAATGGCATGAGGGAGAGCCCCCAGCTAACACAGTGGAAATCATGTGAATGTGCGGGGGAGAAGGGGACTTCATTGTTCTAAGCTACTGAAATTATTGTTGTTATTACTGTGGCATAACTTGGCCCTACCTGATTAGTATACCAGCCACTGATCTGTTTAAGCCTGGGAAAGCCATTTATTTTACTTTGGTGGGTGTCACCTTCTTCACCTGCAAGAAAGAGATTAGCCTAGAACAGGGAAGGTTAATCTGGAGGCCCATGAATGGCCTTCAGGGTGACAATGCACCAAAAACCAAACAAAATTATAGGTAAGGTGTGTGTGTGTGTGTGTGTGTGTTTGTGTACTTGCATGTGTGTATATGTACAAGTGTGAAAGAAACAGAACAAGAGAGACAGAACATGAATGTCTCTCGGGAGAGGATTCATAGGTTTTTTTTTTCAGATTCTAACAGGGTCTATATTAACAAAATGAGGTTAAGAGCTTGAATAATCTCTAAGGCCATTTATAGCTTTAATGTGCTTTGTGGCATTGAGGGTAGGGAAAAATAGCTAATTAGGTTCCTCTCTGAGCTGGTATTTCAGGACTTGCCTTAAGTCAGATTTTATTAAGGTTGTTTTCCAGTAATTACATTTAAGAGTTCTACTTAATAGGATTACAAATATCAAAATCTCAGGAGGTATTCCTGAGGGAAAAGAAGAGCAAGTCTTTTCAACCAGAGAAGAAAAGTTTCTTCAGAAACTGAAAACAAGGACTCAGATCAAATTTAGTAGATGGGACAAAGCTGAATCTACTCCTTGTGGGACAAGAGGGTTACTCCTCCAAAAATACCTCCTCACACATAAGATAATGCCCCAAAGGCTGGAGGGTAATAAGTTAGCTGAAGGTAATGGACTCTCTTTAACGTGAAGACAGCTGGGTATAGGAGGTTAAGAGAGAGGGCTTTACAGATGGACAGTCTGGGTTCAGGTCCCATAGTTACCACTGAATCTCAACATGCTATTGGGCATTTAAGAAGAGCTTTGATTTTTCACAGCGGTGTGTTTCCTATCAGTTTCTGTTGAACCTACAATAGACTTGGCTTCTGTCCCTTGTGACCAAGCATCCTGACAAGTACAGCTGATGAATTATATCTAGTTCCTCTATAATCTGAGCCCTACATTGGCTCCCTGGTATTACCCATGGTTCCTTTTCACCTACTCTTCAGTGTTATTACAAGGAAGACATGTTTGTGTGTATTATCACTAACCCTCTTAACAACTCATCCAGGTAAGTATTCTTTTATTACTTTATAGAAGAAAAAAATGAAGGCTCACATAAGTGGACTTCACTTGCCCGACATCATAGAACTGCTATATTGCAGAACAAGAATTCAAACCCAGACCTACCTCACTTCAAAACCCTCATTCCTGCCCTTCCCACCCTAGCAAGCACTTGGTCCTAGCACTGATTTTAATCCTTGTGTTTTCACCATTTACCCTTCTGGCCCCCAGCCATTTGATAAGATGAAGGGTTGAGTTGGACCTTTACATAAGATTGACAAGAGCAAGGTAAAGAATGAGAGCATTACGTTAAGGGGCAGAACAGTTTCTGCCATGAACTATCTATTTCTATTCATTTTGTATTTGTCAATGGCTACTTGCTTGTTTTTCTTTTATTTACAATAAATCTTCAACTTTCTCTTTGGTTTGGTTTCTCCTACTCACTCTCATCCAGTGAAAAGCCCCAGGAGGAGTTTATAATTACCTTATCTCTCTGTGCATTTCTATATTTTTTTCTACCATTGCTCTCCAAAGCCTCAGTGAATGACTCTCTTTTCAAATTTTGGCCAAATTATCTCCTACGTTGATAGTAAGTTTCGGGAATCATCATCATTACTAAATGAGTATATTTATGCTAGTTCAGCTATACATTCTAACCTCTAAAATAGCCAGAAACCTAATGAAGGGATTCTTTCGTCTCATTTTTCCAATCTCAGTTGTGTTCAGATGACCAAAAATGCAAACTTCTGCGACCCAGGAGAAAGGCTGTATCAGAAATTCTGTCCTTTTGACAAAATCTTAGATCAAGCAGCCCTGCAACAGAGCCCTTCCCCCACTCCCGAGGTGTAGGTTTTCATCTCAGACAAAAGAAATAACTGGATTTCTGTGCTGTGCTCTGTGATCTACCGCTGCCAGCTGCATGGCTGTAAAACCATTCACTCCATGCAGGACATTTTATCTCTGCACAAGGAAAAGGTAAAAAGGAGTAACACACTGCTCTGGGTCAAGGGAAAGGGAAATATTTTGTAAGCAGAGCAATGTAAATCCCAGCAATACAACATTCATCTCAACTAGCCTGAAATTATGGCCAACATTTGAGGATGAAAGCCAGAGAACTTGGAACAACAGATTTCCGCCTTCAAGAGCAACCCATACATCCCCCAGTGGTTGCAAGGAGAGGATCTGGAATTCCAGCATGAGTTGTATCGTTCCCTCCTTTTGACTCTTGGCTTCTGTATCCTCCACTCAGAGGTCAGAACCCTCTGAGTGAGAGACGAAACCAGTCATTCCACGTCCTCTGCCTGCATTTACTCCTCTGCACACTAGGGCTTTAAGTTCATGGGATTCTCTACCAGGTGAATGGGAACTGAACACCTGCAGAAGAAGGAAAGGGCTGGGAAAATGCCAAGGCAGATGCCTGAAGACTCCGCCCCAAGAAGCCCCAACATAGTGGCTTTATCTAACTAATTCATAAAGAGTTGTAGGTAAATGGAAAATGCTGATTGACGAACAAAGGCAAACTGGACATAATCCTTCCCTGGGAACCATGCAGCAAGAACCTTCACAAGCCTCTCATTACACTTGTTTGTAATTTTCTTACATATGCAATCAAAGCTCCACAAAAATTAACTCCTCCCTTTTGTTTAATGATTTAAGGCTCAGGCATATTTTACGCAGATAGGAAAACGTCTGAGAGCGTTGTTAAATGTGGGTATCACTCCAAACTTTCCTAGAATTCCCCCCAGGATTGCCTGTGTGATACACACTTAAGCTCATGGACACGAAAGGGAATATCCCCTTATAGGTAACAGACCAAAACAGTCAGTTTTAACAAAATAGCTAAAGTTTGGGAAGTGTTTGAGCCTCTTGTTTATTGAGTCCAGGCTTTGTTACAAAGTTCTTCAAGTTAAAGACAGCATTTTGTCACTTTTTAAAGGTATCATTTTTCAACCACCTTTGGTTAAGACAATTGAGGTTAGCACCTGTTAGAACAGCTGCTGAGCATTAACGGAGAAATGATTCTTCTCTGATCCTGGGGGGATCTTGAAAAAACAGACTTTGGTCTCTTTTTCCTTTCCACCAGAGTTAGTTGACCTTGGCCTTGCATTTTTTTTGCTCAACTCTTCCTTCTAACCTTCTAAAAGAAATCACCAAGACATAGTTTATTTGGGAGGTTTACACAAGGAACATTGGCTTGCTCAGCCACCTTATTAGAGTCTCAATATTTGAATTTTTAAAATTTGAGGCAACATGGACTTGTAGTTGAAGAACTTGGAAGCCATCTGCCAAACAACTGTTCTATTATGTTGGTGAACAGCAGTCACCATTAGGGATTTTTCATAATCACTATGAAAAGAAAGAGCCACAGAAGTAGAATGTCAGCCAGCAAATAAGTAGGTTACGTTTGGGCAGATGGTTAATATTACAGGGAAGGATGTCCAGACTCATGATTTTCTTTTTCCTTAACACCAATATCAACAAAACAAAGCAACGCTACTCAGGCATTTAAGGTGAAAATCTTTATGGTGTTCACTTTTAGGCTTAGCTCGTGGGTAGTTTCTACCAGTCAACTACTGTCTACTGACCATTACCACCTGGCAAGATTGTTCTTATGAGACTATCTTTTCTGCCAAATGAGTTGTTTTTTCAGTTGCTGGCTTCTACATTCATTACAGTCATGAAAATTAGTTCCTTGAATCAAGTAAAGTGAAATATTGCACTGTGGTTTGCACTTTTCCCTCCAAAGCTAATTAGAGTTTTTTAAACATCCTGTCTGATTTATAACCACAAATAGCTGCACACAGTATTAGGCTGATAGTAGTCTTTTAATCCCAGTCCATTAACTGATGGCTGATGCAATAGCCCATATTTACTGAAGGATAAATAGCATTTCTAGAGCATTCTTTTCTTCCCCTCCTTGTGTGGGTACATGGAATAGTGTAGCATGTACTGGCATCATCATGATTAAAAAGCAGAGAAAAACTCATCCTACCTTCCCCCTCTGTGCTGACTTGTTACCTCAACTCTGTAGTAAAAGCCATCCTCAAGGTCCTTTGTTTATATAGATTTGCTAAACGAAGACAGTCCTGCCAAAGGATGCATCAAAAGAAGATGAAAAAAGAAGAAAAGAAAGAAGAATTTCAGGTAGACATGAAGCATTGAAACTCTCACCAAAATTTATTAGCATCTCTACCTTGATGCCACACAAATACACTGGAATCCAATCATATACACTGTGCATTTTCATAACTACAATATTCTCTTTGGAAAAATACAGATGGTACTATTACACCACTCCACACATCCAGAAAAACAGTTTTTGGTAGGGCACATCTTCAAAATGTGAACAATTTAATTTGTCTTCAACTTAAGAGAGACTGGCCAGACAAAAATGAACTGAAATCACTTACTGAGTTCTTCTTTAGAGTCTTTGGAACTTTACCCCAAGTAATTTGTGACCTATACCTCCAGATTGGAAACATTGACTTATGAAGCTAATTTACTTTTGGCGTCTGTGTCACTGGTATCACAGGTGCCACCACTGCCCCCACATGGGGTTGGAAACATGGATCATCATCAAGTTAGCCCACTCTTTTACCAACAACACAGTTGGCCCTACATATTTGTGAGTTCTGCGTCTAAGGAACCAACCAACTACCTATCAAAAATACATGGGGAAAACTACACCTGTACTGAATATGTACAGACTTTTTTCTAATTTGTATTCCCTAAATAATACAGTATAACAACTATTTACATTGCTTTTACATATATAAGATATCCTAAGTAATGTAGAGCTATATTAAGGCATATTGGAGGATGTGCATAGATCGTATGCAAAAACTAAGCTATTTATATGTTGTATAGGATCTGTGTAGTATCTGCAGTTCGGTATCTGTGGTAGTGGTACGTGTGTGTGTGTGTGTGTGTGTGTGTGTGTGTGTGTGCTTTCCTGGACCCAATCCTCTGCAGATCTGGGGCTCTGTCTTCAGTTTTGAAAAAGCACTACATGCCAGAGATTCTGCTAGATGTTGTGAGAGATAAAAAGAAACAGATAAAGCATTGCCTTCCTGTAGATAGTGTTGGATAGAGTAAAATTGGATAGAGTGAGATGCATACACGTGAAAAGGTAGTTAAGGAAATACAACGTAAGAAGCAAGCAGCTATGGGAATCTGGGCACAAGGAAAGGGAAAGCCCTCAGGCAGTGAGCACCTTGCAAGCTTCTACCCTGTAACCATGATGTGAACAAAGGTTGGAAGGCTTGAGAGAGGCATGGCCAGAAATAGGACTAGGCAAGCAACAAAATCTCTAGATTTTGCCTTCACTGTGCTCCGTGCAGCTGAGCTTTTATTACTCACACATTCCAATTTGAACTACAATAATAGGTACTTCCAAGAGCTCTCCTGTGTACCAAGAACCATTATAAGTGCTTCACATATTTTAGCTTTTTTAATCCACATAACAACTTTATTAGATACTATTACTATTCACATTTTACAGATGAGGAAACAGAGGCATTGAGAGGTAGGGCCAAAGTTAAATCTCAGGAAATTGAGGATCAGCATATCTACCCCAGTCTTGGTTTTAGATCTGAGCACTTACCCACACACCGCTACTATTTTTCCATCCCATTGCTTCTATATCAGGTAAAATGTCAGATCTAACCTCAAAAACACAACTCTTACATCCCTACTCCTTCTTACAAATGCTTAGAACCTCCTTGCTGTCTAAAAGATACAGCTCCCATGGTAGGCTGAGTTCAAAAGTCCAGTTAACGAAGTATGGCTTCACCTATCTGCCAATATGGTTCTCACATCTTCATAATGAGAGTGCTCCATCCTAACCAAACTGCTCTGCTCATTAGCTCCAGGACACACCTGCGTATTTGTATTTTCTGATCCCACAATTATAGATATGGCTTCTGTAGCAGCCAGACAAGGGCAGATCTGAAGATCTGGCCCCCCTAAATGGAAGCCAAGATAGATTTGTAATTTGATCACATTCTTCATGATTCAAATGCCGTTCATCATCAGTGAAAATCACCAAATACTACTTTGTTTGAAAATGAGAATTTATTCCATTCCAGACCTCTCCTATATTGTCTATATTATACTTTTGCATTTTTAACCTAATACCAGACTTTATAAACACCCCTGTACAATCTTATCTCACCAGCTTCTGTTCATTTTTTCAAACCTAGGAAGACCCTTTAAATACTAATCATTTTTATTCACCCATTAATATTATCTTATCCATAAATTAGTAACTATACCATTTATATATCCATCCACATTGATTTAAATATATAAATATGTGTGTATATTTGTGTATAAATATATATTAATAGGATTTGGCCAAAGGTAGTAGAGAAGATTAGTTTTTGTTTTTGTTTTCCAAAATGGCTTTGATATATTAAATCAACATGCTTTGGGTACATGTGTTCAGTTAACTATGAATCTACCTAAATTGTCTATGATTCAGTCTACATTTGCTTGTCTTCTCTGCATAATTATCATATGGCATTTATCCAAAGCTTTGTTGAATCTTTTATTTGTTTGCTACAGACATAAATTTTATAATAAATCTGATAAATTTAATCTCAAGTCACCTTATTTGGAGATAATTGACTCTTTATTTACTTTTGCTCCTGGTGTTGACCTACTTTTCTGAGTCTTTCAAGCCACTTGTTTAGTAAACCAATCTAAAATTTCACCAAGAATTAACACCAAGTTTGTGCTTATGGTAACGCCCATTTTAAGACTGGAATGTGGCAGCCTTTGTTTTCCTTTTTGTAGTGGCTTTTCAAGTCTGGAGCGATGATCCTGTATTAGTTTCCTACTGCTGCTATAACAAATTATCAAAGACTTTCTGGCTTTAACAACACAGATTTTTTTCTTTTACATTACAGCTCTGAAGGCTAGAAGTCTAAAATTGGTTCCACTGGCTAAAATCAACCTGTCTGGGGGATGTTTCTCCCAAAGGCTTTGAAGACAGAACACATTCCCCTGACTCTTCAGCATCTACAGGTCACCCACATTTCTTGTCTCATGTTTCTTGGCCCACAGCCCTAGGAAACAGTGGCAACATCCAACCATTGTTCCCATCCTCAGATCATCTTTTCCTTCTCTGACTCTCCTACCTCCCGCTTATGAGAAACTTTGTGACCACATAGGCCCCATGTAGATGATGAGATAATCTTTCCATCTCAAGAGCCTTGATTTGATAACATCTGCAAAGGTTTTTTTTGGCTTGGTTTTTATTTTGTTTTGGTTCATGTCATGTAAAGTAGTATATTCACAGATTGTGTGTATTAGGACATGAGCATCTTTGAAAGATGCCCTTATCCTGCTTACTACACATCCCAAGATCTAACACCTGAGCAAGTTGCTTCAATACCTTTGCATATAATTCATTTGCCTTAATTACTGAATGCACTTTAGTGAGCTCATGTTTTTACTATCATCTTTAGTCTTTTGGAACTGGTTCTCTCCTTCCATGTTGAAAATCCCTTTTCTTAAAAAGAGAGAGGCACCCCAAAATGTCAGTTAAGTGGTTCTATTTTTTCTGTCATTTAATTTGATACCAACATTTCCTTCTCTGTTCATCTTCTTGCTTAAAAAATAAGTGGAAAAAATAAGCCTTTTGGTTTTAGTATTTTCTCAAGTCTCAATTCATCATAGCCAGCCTCTCAGGATGTTCCACTTGTGCAGATTTGTACCACATCTATGGTTTTAGACTCAATCTTGACAATATGCCATTCCTCCAAGATTCTGTTTTTGTTCTTTCTAAATCTGGGCTTGGACAATTTCTTGAGCACATTCAGTTTCTCTAATGTCTCCACTGTGTCCTTCTCATTAGGATAACCCAGGATTACAGAGTAAGCACTCCTTTTCTTAAAGCTATTTATTCTTCTTAAGTGATAGTTTCCTTTAGAAAAACAGTGTGATCTCATTTCACCTTACTCTGATTTTAAAAACCAATGGATGTGTCTGAACATGCCCATTCATCCCCTCTCTCTACTGTGACAAATTCCAAGGTGACTCAGTCACTTCCTCCCATGTTCCCCATACCTTCTGTTGTACCAGCTGGCTTTTCCTTTTTGGTCAGAATTAAGTGGAAACTTTATTCTTTTTGTCCTCTAATCAGCTGTTCTGCTTTTAGCAACAGGAGCCTCCCAGCAGATGTTGGGAAGTTGAAAGCATGACATCACCGCATCACTATAACAGGGCCAAATGGCCCTTCCCTCTCCTTTCCCTACTTCTCTGCACCCTTCATCTCTGACCACAAGCTCCACACAGTTCTGAAGTTTTCCACAAGGTACTTGTTTACATCTAGTGCCTGTACATCTAGTACATCTCAGAGGCTGAGTCTGAGAAAGGTTACACTATCTAGACACAGGTCTAGGGATGCATCAGGACCTGAGGGACAAGCCAGTCTGTAGATCCTGGAAGCACAAGAGTAGAAGGTAAGTACTCTAATTTAATCTAGGGACACAATATGATTTCAGGAACAAGAACTGCACTCCAGCTATGGTAAAAGAGCACATGATCAAGGCTACGCCAATCATTGTATTCACTCCATAACCACCATGACTGGTTCAGAGGTACCTGAGCACATGACCTCAGTCAGACCCCTCACAGTGAACCTCAGGATTTTCACTGGCAATGTTGGGATGAAGTTTCTCTTGGCTGTAGAGGTGAGTAGGAAGCCTGCAGGTTAGGGAGCTATTTGTAGCCATCTTGAGACCACAATATGGGCTAATTTTAAATGCAACTCACCTCATGGAAGGGAAAACAGAAAAATTTTTAAAAATGGGTTCTTGAGGGTATCACTGAATCACTGGTATCATTCTTTTATGGCCAGCCTTCCTTAAGCTTTTCAGTACCTTTTAATGTACAGCCCAAAAGAACTGGAGTTTCAATTAAAAATATGTCCTTCCAGTCCATAACCAGATCTGAAGTTCTGTCTTAACATGTCTCAAAAATAATCATGAAATGAGGTTAAAATGTTAAATTTACTTTGTTTTTATTAATTACCATTACTTCTCTGTATTAATCCTGGACAAAGAGAAGTGGCATTTGTTTTGTTTTTAATAAAAAGAGACTTGGGCAAATTTGTCAATTAGAAAATGTCAAAAGAGAAAACAATAAAGGTCTAAGACATGCAGGATTCTGAAAGAAATGGCTTTCAGGAACCAGCTCCAGGTAGGGGCGTGGTGGAATTAGGTGGAGATGAAAGGAACCTATGAGAAGATGCAGAATTTCCCAGGGGATGAGGCTCAAAAGGAAGGATGAAGCACCCCTCATCAGGACAGGAGAGTGAAGGAGCTCTCACGGAAAGCAGGGTGGCAGGCCTAACAGCCAACACCAACTCTGAGGGTCTCTGGCAGTGGAACAATGACTGACTGGGAGTTCAGAGTTTATAGGGAGTCGAGTGGAGTCAGGAAAGGACTGAAAGACTAAGAGAATAAAGAATGACTGAGGGGTGAGAGGTAATGAAGGGAGAGAAGATAGATCTTGCCAGAATAAAGGAGTGGTGAGTTCGAAAAGAGTATGTGGTTAGTCAGCTCTGAGTTCTGGCAAGTTGAAGGCATCTTCCTCTTCCTCTGTGTATACTACTAAGTACAGTGAGTTATTCTTTTAAAATCCTATATTGCTCCAGTACCCACCCTGGCTTCCATGGCCTTAGCTTCAGTCTTGGCCACAAGTGTGTCATCCCTGGCCAGTCAGTGGTAGCAACTGGATCCCTTAGTCAAATATCAGTTTCATTCCCCTTTGTTCTGCATTGGCCACATGCATAAACATCCTATGAGTCCTACAAATCACCAGAAGGATAAGCCTGTTCAATAGTTTTTTTCAGATGCCAATAGGGGCTCCAATCAGAGAGAAATATTGCTAATAAGTATTATATTCTTTCCCCAAGACTCTCCTTCTTTACTTCAACCAATTCCATGTTTTACTACAGCAGGAAAAACAACTTGTCCAAACTCCAAATGACTAGCAAGATGATCCAGATCATCTCCTTCTCTGAAATCAGAGGAATAGACAAAAAAATTTATAAATATCCATAAATTCAGCCAGTGGCCAAGTTGGCATGAACGTTGCAGTGCTCTGAGCCCTAGGCCAGGATTTGTCCCTCCACATCACCTCCAGAATTCTCAGCCCACTTTTCCCATCGAAACAAACTGCTTAAGATCCATTGTTTGTATAAATATCTGTTCTTGTCTCAGCTCAACTTCTGGTGCTGTATAAGGTTTTGTTTGTGCATGGGTATTTATTTAATTTAGAACTTTCCCCTATTAAAGTGTAAGCTCCTCTAGGCGTGGACCACCTGGCTGCCTCTGCCTTTGTAATCCAGTCCAGCTCCCTGCCCCCTTCTGGACTGTGATCCCTGGGGACCAGGGACTGTGTCTTATTGATCTTTGTGTCCTCAGCCCCCAGGAGTCCCTGGCACATAGTACACCCTCAGTGAAAGTGTGTCTGACTTTAAAATGGCTCTGTAAACCTGTATAGTACATGGCCGTAAATGTTATTGACTGCTGATTTCATATTGTACCACGAGTAGTAGAAAAAGCAGATAAAAATTAATTCCCAGAAACAGTTTGGCAGTACCTCAAAAAGTTAAACATAGAATATTGTATGACTCAGCAACTCTACTTCTATGTATACACCCGAAAGAATTCTATGGATTCACCACACTTTGTTTCTCCGTTAACCAGCAAATGGACATTTGAGTTGTTTTCATTGTCTTTGGCTACTAGGAACATTTATATATACCCTTTTTCATCTGTCTTGGGTACATTCTAGGAGTGGAATTTCTGGATTATATTTGGTGATTCTGCATATAACTTTTTGAGGCATTGCTAAACTATTTACCACAGCAGCTGGGCCATTTAAATTCTAGTAATATATGCGAATTCCATTCCCCCACATGCTCACCAAAACTTATTTTTCCTTATGTCAAATTATAGCCACCCCAGTGATTACAAAGTAGAATCTTAGGGTTTTGATTCTCCTAAAGGTTAAGTGTTGAGCATATTTCCTTTTCCTAGTGGTCTTTTGTGTGTGTGTTCTGGATCTCTCTTCACATCCTCTGCTCATACATAAAATCAGATTCTGCATCTTTGTTACTGAATTGTTAGCATGCTTTATATATTCTTGACACTAGACCCTTATTAAATACATGATTTGCAAATATTTTCTTTCATCCTGTGAATTGTCTTTTTACTTTCGTGAGAGTGTCCTTTGATGCATGAAATTTTTTAATTTTGAGAATGTCCATCTTGTCTTCTTCTCCTCCTTGGGTGCTTGTGCTTTGAATGCCAACTCTCATTGCTAGCTAGGTGGTTCCTTTCTTGCTTTACTTTCTAGAAAACAAATCTGGCACATCATTGGCTCCTCTATGGGCAAATGAAGGGATATAAGGACAAGGAGTATCTGAGAGATATCATAAGGTAAAACACAAGCACCAGCTTTACATTTTCAGCAAGGGCTGTGAACAAGGGATCATTCCTCTAAAAGTGTGCGAGGACGCGCACACACACACACACACACACATGCAAGAAAATTGGCCTGTGTAGTCAATCTGACACCTGGCAGCTGCCTGCCACCCAGTGGTGGAAATGAGAAAGGGTTGGGGGTACTAGTTCACAGTTGCTTGTTGAGCAATTAACGACTTCACTTACAATTTTAGATAGGTCATTTGTTAGGAAAGGAAGTGTTTGGCCTTTGGATTGTTTGGGGCTCAGTTGAGTTTGGTGAAAGACAAACTTGACTTCATACATTTGAAACTGCCAACATTAGAGCCCTGTTTCACACAGCAGAGGGCTTCATTCCAGCAAGCAGGCACCACTGTTTTAGGTTGAACAGTTTGCTTCATAACAGTTGCTTTTACACTACCTCTACATTTTATGGATTACTGATCTGCCAACAGCAGGCCCCTAACTTAAGGTAATTTTCCAGAAGTTAAAGATTTGTTAGGATGAAGCTGTGGCTATGAATAGAGCACACATATAACCACTCAGTTTTAAGTTGACCTTACTACAAGATCTACATGATCAAAATAAGTAACCACAGCTAGGAGAGGGGAGGGTGAAAGACACACTGAATGGACTAATTATTTAAAAGTATAACCCAGTAATAAGAGCTGCAGTATTATGGCTCAATTCAATACAACTTTCGATCTGCTAGTGACAGAAATCTATCTTGAGTGCTCTACAACAAAAGAGAGAGAGATTTCTGTGATATTTCAAAATCAAAAGCAGGCTTGCTTTAATATTATCCAAATTATGAAAGAGTTGTGTTAGGGGGCCTCAGGGATTTTGGGAATTTAAACTCAGATTTAAACTCTCCCTCAGTCCTTATCTGTGTTTCTATCAGTGTTGACTTTAGTCTCTTTCTACAAACAAGTGTTCACACATAGAAAGAAACATAACCATCGAAAGTTCTTATATTTTGTATTTCAGCTTCTACCAGAAAGGGTCTATGTGCATCAGGATTCAGTGCAGAAAATAGAAGCTTCTTTTATAAGTTTAAGCAGAAAGCATCCACCTATTAATGTTTTACCACATGATGTTTCCTTCCTCCATCACTCTTAGAATTAGGTGCTTACGAAATTGCTAGAAGGGCTGGAGATGCAGAGACTTAGTGAGCTTCCAGGACAGCTTCTGGGAGCCCATTGCAGAGTTTACTGACACACCAGAAGGCCAACCACTTCTTTTGGGGCTCTCTCTGCAAGTGAAATGGGTGTTCCATGTTCTGCTTCTTGGCACCTATAAAGCTAGGAACCAGTGACTGGGACTTCAGCTACAACTGTTACAGAAAACCCAAGCATCTGCACACAATGCTTGCCCAGAAACAGCCCCCATAATGTGAACTTCTGCCTTTCAAATCTCTGAGGCATCTGTTAGTGTCATTCAAGTCACACGAAAAACCCAGCTATAAGGGAATCTTGGTAATATATTCCTCTTGGTAATATAGATAGACCCTTTCTGGTGGAAGCTGAAACATGAAATATAAGAGCTTTCGATGGTTATGTTTCTTTCTATGTGTGAATGCTTGTTTGCAGAAAGAGACCAAAGTCAACATTGATTGAAACAAGACTGAATGTTTATGTCTCCCCCAAAACTCTTATGTTGAAATTCTAATCCCAAATGTGATGGTATTAAAAAGTGGGACCTTTGGAAGTGATCAGGGTGTAAGAGTAGAGTCCTCTTGAATGGGATTAGTGCCCTTATAAGAAGCAGCCAAAGAGCTAGCTCTTTCCACCATGTGAGGATACAAGAAATTGGCAATCTGCACCCTGAAAGAGAACCCTAACTAAAACCCCTCCTACCAGGGAGAGCAAAGGTTAACCACTAAGACAACTCTGAACCCTTATTAGCCTGAAGAATGGATCAAAAGAATGAACCCAAACAAGCTTTACTAACTGGACTTTATTGGCCATGACTTTGCCTTTCTACAATCTTCTGTCCTAAAAACTCAAATTCCTTTTCTTTGTCTTGTCATTTCTCTAAAACTAATGCTACATGAACTGGAATTCAAGCAACCTCTTTGAAAACTATTCATTCCTTGAGAGTGTTCCATGTATACACAAAATATATATGTGTTAATACACTTCCACTTGATTTTCTTATTAATCTTTTTTCTTACCATGATCTGGTCCAACTAAGAACTTATGAAAGCTAAAAACTAGAATAATTTTCTTCCCCTTACAAGCCCTCCTTTTTTTTTTAGCTGGTTTGGGTGGTGTCAATCAGTTTGGGTTGCTGTTACAAACATATCATAGCCTGGATAGCTTGAAGAACAGATACTTATCTCACAATTCTGGCAGATGGAAGTCTAAGATCAGGGCAGCATGGCTTGGCTCTAGTGAGGTCCTCTTCCTGGCTTGCAGGTTTTCATGACCTCACATAGCAGCAAGGGGAAGCTCTGGTCTCTTCATCTCCTTATAAGGGGCTTACTTCACCATGGATTTCCACCCTTGTGACCTAAACTAACCCTGGTCATCTCCTAAAAGCTTCTACTTTCAAATCATTGAGGATTAGGGTTTTAACATAATGAATTTTGAAGAGATACAAACATTCAATCCATAGCAAATGGTCTGCATTCACTTACATACAACCTCAGTCCAGGAGAACAAAACCCAGGGATGAGGGGCCTGAAACATGATGAGATAGCTTTGGGGGAGAAAATAGCCTTGTCTACATATCCTCTCACCCACCACCATTAGCCCCTCTCAATTCTGTTGGCAAATATGCAAAAACTAATCAGGAAAAAGGCTGCTTTTAAATGCATCTTTTAAAATGTAAGGAAGGAGGTCAGAGATTCTCATTACTCTTCTGAAAAACAGCTCTGCATTCTATTCTGTTTTTCCCAGAATATACCTCAGGAAAAGAAATAAACCAAGGAGCTGATTGCTTTAGTCATTTATGAAAATGGCTAGAATTGGAACAAATAAAAGTAAAAATTCTTACTAGTGGGCAAAATACCACAAAGGCTTGCCACAGACCACAAGTTATATGATAATGAATTAGTATATTGTGTCTCCAGAAATTAAAGCATGTGCGTTTTACCTGACGAAAACATAGTCCCTTACCCCCACCCACACACACATTCATCATTCACTTCTAATGCCCTCTGTCAGACTCTGTCAGTCCAGAGGTTAAGAAGACAGACTTTCTTTCTTTCTTTTTTTTTTTTTTGCTTAAATTCTTTTATTGGTACATTTTAGGTATACAGCATATTTACATGTATCATTAGGAGCTTGTACCTGTACATGATGTATCTAGGTTCTTATTTTTTCCCCATTACCTGTGTGCCCTTCCCTATTTACATAGACTTTGTTTCCTTTTTTTCTTTTCTCATAATTTTTCCTTTCCCTTCTTTCCTTTCCCCTTCCCCTCCCAATTCCCCTTCCCCTTTGCCCCTTTTCTTCCTATTTCACATTATCTATTATTCATTTTAATCATTTTTATCCTTCTTTACACTTTCAGTTTCTCACACTGGAGAAACTATTTGGTATTTACACATATGTGTCCTATTTATTTCACTTAAAAGTATCGCCTCAATGCGCATCCATTTAGCTATAAATGTCTCTAATTTCTCATTCTTTATGGCTGAGTAGTACTCCATTTTATTTTTAAAAAACACACATTTTCTTTATCCAGTCTCCAGTTGATGGGCACTTGGCTGCTTCCAAGTTTTAGCTATTACAAACTGTGCTGCTATCAACATGGTTGCACATATATCACTGTGGTATGATTCTTTTAATTCTTTAGGGAAGATACCCAGCGGGGGAATAGCTGGGTCAAATGGGACTTCCAGTCCTAGTTCTTTGAGGTATCTCCATACTGATTTCCACAGTGGTTGCACCAGTCAAGACAGACTTTCTTGAGATCACAAAAAATGATGGCAATGCAAAGAAATGCCTTTCAGACCCAGTATGATGCAAAAAGTGACCTGAACTAACGCCAGGCAAAAAGTCAAGGTGGACTTGGCTAATTGATGATTTCCAGCACTGCCCCAAATAGAAAACACTCGGCATTTGCAGCTTCCTGACCACCTGACTTTGGCTGTTTCTCTTAATCAGCAAAAACGAATGCTAAATATATTTGCTTTAACCATTTGAATGAGTTTATTCCATACAAAGCAGATAAATTTTCTTGCACAATTTCAACAACATGCTGGTTTGTTAATAGGAAATTAAAAGAATCTGGTTTTCTTTTTTCTTTTTCAAAAAAGGTTAGAAAAGTGTCACACTCATCTAAGGGAATAGTGATTTATGTGAGGAGCAGGAAGACATACAGATTCTAGGCTCACTTCATCTTCATAACAATTTCTCACTGCAGTTATAGTTTTACTCATTTTACAGAGAAGGGATCTGACGTTCAAAGAGATGGACTAGCTTTCTCAAAGCCCCTTGTCTGCCTAACATCAGAAAACACTGCAGCCAATGTGGTCTCTGCAGAGGATAACTCACATAATACCATTTCCCTGCTTAAAACTCTCAAGTGATTTCACATCACACTTTCTAGAGACCAGACTCCTCTCCATAGCCTAAGGACCCATCACCATCTGGCCTCTGACTTCTCCAAACCAGCCATGCTTATTCTCTGCCTCCTCTGCCTGGGATGCTTTTCCTTCTCTTTCCAGGGAAGCTGCTCTTTGGACATTTCATTCTGCTTCATTCACAAGGGCTTCCCTGACCACCAAGTGAACACTAGGTCTTCATCCCTGTTTTATCTTTTTTTTTTTTTTTTTTTTTGGTACCAGGGATCAAACTCTGGGGACCTTGTACTTGCAAGGCAGGCGCCAGAACCACTGAGCTAAATCCCTGGCCCATCCCTGCTTTATCTTATTCACTGCATTTATCACTTGTTTGAAATTTACTTACATGTTCAATTAGATTTCTGATTTATTACCTAAGCCGCTTAAAGATAGAGACCTTTCTTCTTACTGTAGCTCCAGTGTCTTACAAGAATGAATGAATAAATGAATGAGAGCTGTCTTTAGCCTGTTTTGTGGCAATAAACACCACAGACCGGGTAATTTACAGTGGGCTTGAGATAGACAATTCCGGGCATGGCAAAGCTGGCTGGGGAAGTTGGTATGACCTGTTAATTACAAAATCCTAGAACACATGTAGAACGAACGGTTCCCACAGCCTGGCACTTGGACTTGTCATGAGAACTTGAGCAGGTTTTCAATAGGATGGCTTAGCCTAAGGAGTGGGTGATACAAAAAGGACAGTCCACATTAAGATTTTGCCACTGTGTTCTCTCTTGCATGATGGCCCACCCTCACACTGTAGAGTGTATTTCTTTTCCTACTTTTACTTGGCCCAAACTCGCTCTGCAGAGCTGATTTCTTTTCCTACCTTTAATAAAACTTTGCTACCATTTGTGCTTGTCTTGACCAATTCTTTGCTCAGGACAGAAAGAACCTAGAAAACACCTCCAGAAGGAGACTCTAGCACCCCCAAATCCAGTAACAAGCTGAAATGTATTGGTTCAGAGTTCTGGAGGCTAGGAAGTCCAATATGGCCTCAGCATCTGATGAGGTCTTTCTTGATGCATCATCACATGGCAGAAAGGAAAACAGAGAGAGCGAGCAGAGGCCAAATCCACCTTTTATAATGGTATTACTCTACTGGAGGGCAAACTTTCACAACCTAAACACCTATCATTAGGCATAACCTCTCAACAGTTGCACTGATTATGTTTTCAGTACCTGAGTTTTTGAAGGGACAAGACACCCATGCCATAAAAGATGATAAAAGAGAGGTATTTTAGAAGGCCCCAGAGTTCTTGTTTTGACTTGTCATGAGCTTGGCACCCTCCCTGAATAGGAACAACCCTAACAAAACTCACGCTTGATCAGGGGGTATTATTCAGTGGTAGAGTGCAATATAATTCTTCCAAAAGTTAAAAATATTACTTTCAAACAAAAATAAATGTGTAAGGTTTTAACCCATTAATGAGGAAACCAATAAGATGTTAAAATTATTAGCAAATATCTCTTACAAAAGGCAGCTTTTCAGAACTTCTCCTTTATCTGAAGTTTCTCACAATAAATGGCCCAAGACAGTCACTATACCAGTCAGACGTATTTGGGGTTTGCATATTCTGGTCTCCTACATACTTGTGTCTTGTACCCTAACAGAACTATGTACATCACTGAGTTACAATTCAATACCCATTAGTTTCTAAACGTAGTTCAGAATAATTTAAACACAATTCATATTTTTACGGTAATATTTAGAGATTGGAGATAAAAACACAGATTCAGAGGCTATCGTATGGAAGAAAAGGAAGAGAAGATTGAGTAGACCACTAGAGCCTTTTAGGAATGGAAAAGGCATTGATTTAAATCAGCACAATACACCTTGCCTTTGCTTAACGTGCTTTTCCTGGCCGTGTCATCTTCAGAAGGTCTCCCCCGCCCCCATCCCACTTTCTGTTTCAGCAAATTACATTTAAATGTTTGGGGTTTAAAATCTTTCTTTGAAATCTACTCTAGAGACTTACTCATGTCTCTGGAATTGCTCCCATGTACACAGGAAGTATACATGTTCATGAACTTTTGTCTCCTTTTCTTTCGTTAATCTAACTTTTGCTTTAGGGAATTATCTAACGTTGTCCACCCATTTGCAAGTTGTCCTTTGACTTCCTCTCATTTTTCCCAGCATTCTAAATTTTAAAGAAAAGCAGCAGTAAACAATTGAGATGTTAACTGCTAAATAATCTTTCTTTAGATCTACAGACTTCAAAACACCTGGTAGCCTTCAGATACTATCAGAACGTAGCCTTGCCATATTCTAGCCCATGCATTAATTAATATAAAGCATTTAAGTTACTGTGAGGTTTAACTTGCAGAAAAATATTATGGTTGTCTGAAGAATTATAGGCAAGCCCCAAGATGTGAAGGCCAATTATGATGTTCCAGCCAGAGAGGGAACAATAAAGGAGACACATACCCTGCCCAGCACATAGACTTCCTGATCATTGTCCCTTCGCGCTCTCTCCCTATAAAAGTCCTTTCAGGTTCCTGAGTTCTTTAAAATGGTCTTATTTGGGGGGATAGCCAAGCCCATCTTCTCAGAGTGCCAGCCCTTGAACATGATTGATTTCCTTTCACTGACTCTCACCTCCTGAATATTAGGTTTCAGTTTGTGAGCAGACAGACTTGGACTCAGTAACAATTCCAGGTAAGAGTCATGAAGTGTAGAGAAAAAATATTTTTCTTTCCCTAAAGTTTCAAGATTACTTGGTCCTGCATTAAGGCTTAGTGAGACTTAATAGTATGCATAGTAGACGTAGTGTGAAAGTTGAGGAAGACTGTGGGCTTGGATTTTAGCAGAATCATTTTTAGAGATTTTTAAAAACTTGATTGTTCCCCTAGATGGGAGTAGTAGAATAGTATCCATGATTGCAAAACTAGGGGAGAGGCAAGGCCAATTTTCAGGTAACACTGGGCTTAGATTTGTCACATCTTTACCTTTCCGTGGACCTCTGACCCGTGCCAGGAGCATTTTGACTGCGAACTCTAGTGCAGGGAGCACCATTCACACCCCTAGGCTACCAGCAGCAGCAAGCACGGGCCCTTGGCCATGTGGAGCCTTCTGTCTAAGACAGGATGTCTACCCTATGGCATGAGACATTGCACTGGGCTCTCAC
This sequence comes from Heterocephalus glaber, assembly GCF_000247695.1. Next base: position 3,113,139 of record NW_004624736.1, read on the forward strand.
ATACAACCGAACTTCGTAATCATCTCTGAAATGACAAGGGATTTTTTTCCATATAAAACAGACATTATTTCTTAGGACTCTCCCAAGTGCTGCCAAGTCAGTATTGGAAATCATTCACTATGTAGCCATAGAAACCTCATTAGGAACTCAGAATGCCGGGTGAAAATTCCCAAAACATTTCTCAGGGCTCCCAAGAATTGATGAAAGAAGCTTCTTGCTCGGGTGAGTTTCTCCACAGTCAAGGAGCCCTGTTACAATGCTGGCTTTGTGAGGTGGCCTTAGCCCTGGGGCTGGGCCTGTCAGGCTGACTCCCAGGTCCCAAACTGAATGAATCCCCAGCTTGACCTCAGCTGGAAAAGTCAAATGTGCGAGGATCAAATGTCTTGGAGCAAGAAAAGGGCTACTCATTAAGTTGTCCAGCACATAAAACACAGATAGTATTAGAGATGAGGAGGAAGCACAGCTTCTCAGACCCAAAAATAGTGGCTTCAAGTATGTTCAACATGAGGGATCTGCTCCAGAGTTGAAGGACTGGGCCTCCACTCCAAAGAATTCTGCTGGAAACATTTGTGCACAGATGCCACACACATCTGTTCTGAACTACACTAACATGTTAACGGGGGAGAATGAAGCCTAAGGCCTCTAAAATAGCACCAGTCGGGAGGAGAGCTATTAAAGGGGAACTTTTTAATGCTTGGTGTTGGAATTCTGAACTTAGAATCTCAACCCCAGGCTCATTACACAGCCCAGTCTGTGTTGAACTATGAATTTTTTAGGACTTTGAATCTTTATGGCATTCAATTTAACGAGCAATACAATTTGTGTTCTGTCACTTTAGCCAGACACAAAAATAATAACCATTGCTTTAGTTCTATCTGATACAACTGATAACAAGCAATTAATTTAAAGAAGCATTTATAAAACCTAGGCAAATACTTTCTATAATACTGAATTCAAAAACATTATGTGATTGGTGCTAAAATTGACTAACCACTACCTAGTGTTACGCTTGTGACATTTTTTTCCAAACAGATTATAAATATGCAAATTCCCATAACTGTGAATTGGCTTTTTCTGTATTCTGGATGATAATTTACCATGTACATTACAAAATGTCCAAGTGCTAATAAATCTTCCTCATTATTGGATATGTTTTCTAACTAATGCAATGATGTGCCACACAGCGTGACTATTAAAATTATCAGGGTCCTGAGGACTCTTTCGGAGGCCAACACAAGACGTCTCACTGAAGTACTAGTAATAAACTAACAGCAATAAGCGAACAATTCATTTTGGAATTAGCAGAACAGTTAGGATAGCCAGTGACTAGGGAGATTTGGACTCTTCTAAGCCTATGTCTTTCATTGTGTGAATTATTTTCCTGACACTAACCTGCTATCTTCAGGATTTAAAAAATTAATCCTTAACACCTGCTTGTAAACTTGCTACTTGTTCTTCTCATAATCCTAAAAAAAATGTATAACTAGTTGTTCTGCTGGGTTATGCCATATTTCTTTTCTGAAAATATATTATTGAATCAAAGGGTCATTTGATTTATTTCAATTCAGAAAATATTGATTTTTTTTTTTTTTGAGATGAGGTCTCATTACATTGCTCAGGTGGACCTCAAAGTCCTGGGCTAAAAAAATCTTCCCAGCTCAGCCTCCCAAGTATTGGGCCTACAGGTACTGTATGTGATCAATAAATATCAATTTTGTGTTTTTATTAAACAAGACTCAACAGCAAAGAAAACAGAAAAAACTAGAGCATGGCCTGTGTCCTCATGGCGCTTCCTATTAAGCTGAGTGGATGGTGAGTAAATAAATCAGTAGCTATAAATACTCAGTGGAGTAAGAGCTAAACGGTGCATTGTAAAAGGATAGAAACAGCAATCCCATTTGAACAGCTACCATCAATCAAAATAAATTTTGAAATACAAGATCAATTGAAAAATATGGGAGGGAGAACATCCTAGGCTGAGGGAAAAGCTTGAGCAAAGACACAGAAGCAGGGATGTATAAAGTATTTTTGGGAAACAAGAAGTTGTCTAGTTTCACTGGACCATATAGTAGGTATAGGGTAGTTACAATAAGAGACAAAGCTGGAAGGCGATGTTCAGAGGACAATTTAATGGATGAAAACCAGATTGAGACCTGCATATGTTTCTGCGGGCAACAAGGGCATGCTGAGTTTTTTAAAACATGGAGTTGTGTGATCCCAGCCAGGCTTGAGGAGGATTAGTAAGGTCATGGCTTATAGAAGAGAACAGAGGAGTAAAAGGAGAAGAGGGAATTAGAGCCAGCACTGGAGCCAGGAAGTCCAGTCAGAGCTATTACAACATTATTTGCACTTGGATATCTCATAGGCCTCTCAAACCTATGATGGCCAAGAGAGAAATCTTCATTTTTCCTCTATAATATTTTCTCCCTCAACCTTCCGCATCTCAGCCCCTGTTCTGGCACTACCATCCACCTTATTCCTCTAGACAGGAACTGGGAGTTACATTCATTTGATTTCTCCCTTTCCCTCATCCCCATGTCTGACCCATTAGAAAGTCTTAACAGTATCCCAAAAGGACATTCTGTGTCCAACCACTTCTTTCCATTTTCCTCATTAAAACCCTAGCCTAGGGCACCCTAAACATTCATTTGTACAGCTGCAATAACCTCCTGACTGGTATCCTTTTCACATTCTCCAAGTGGCAGCCAAAAAGAACTACTCAAAGTGTAAATCACATCATACTACTCTCTTGTTTAAAATTCTCCAATTGTGGCCCATTGTATGTACAACAAAATCCAAACTTTCTCTTGTGTTCTAAAAGGCTCTGAATATTGTGTCCTTTGCTTAACCCTCTGATTCTCTCTTTTCTTTCCATCTCCATGATGCTGTAGGCTTCTTTCACTTTAGGGTCCTTTTAATTGCTGAGTATCATAATTATTCCCCAGGTCTCATTCTTTCATGATGAAGTTTTATAGGGCTGGATCCATCTCTTACCCAGTAAATCTATATATAGCTTTTCAAGAGCCACGTAGAAAAAGTTCTGATTTGTGGTTGCAGAAGCTATTGTAGAAATTGACTGCAATAAAAGGACATCTTTGAGAAGCCCCAAAATAGAAGACTCCCCTAGATCATTTCCTCCCCCTTGACCCTCTGGAGTTACATTTGGTGACACAAACTAAAATATCAAAGGTGGCAATGGGAAAGGGAGGATAAAGTTTCTTTTCCAAAAGAGAAGGCTCCTTGGACTTCTCCAATTCCCAAATCCATCACTGTTTTCCTCTCCATTCATTTCTCTGCAGAACACTTAGTTTATTCAAATGTACAAAGCTCCTATCACTTTGTTATTACAAAAGAATATATGCCCTTGCACATATAAACATCTCTTCCTTCTCACCTCCATTTTTGTACCACATCTCTAAAACATATTTCCAACTAAACCATGCTTCAGATCAAGTACTAGCCAATTCAGTTTCTGGAAAAGGCTGTCTTATTATATTATCACATGGCTTTTCCTTGTGCCTGTGAGTAGAAAAAGAGAAAGGACACAGCTCTCTGGTATCTCTTCTTATAAGGACACTAATTCCATCATAAGGGACCCATCCTTCTGACTTCATCTAAACATAGTTACCTCCCAAAGGACTTATCTCTAAATACTATCACTTGAGAGTTAAGACTTAACATTAAGAGGGAGGGAGACAATTCAGCCCATAGCATCTTCTTATTAAAATTTGTCAGACCCATAATATTCAAAGAAACTTCTGTTTTCCTGACCCAAACTACTGGTCCCAGCACGAAAAAACAGGCAATGACAATAAATCAGGCCCTACGTGGAAGGAGCAGCTGCATAGATTTCAAATTCATGGGGAAAATCACAAAAGCCCCAGCTCCATCAGTGCCATCATGCCAGAAAATGCCCAAAGAGACAATTATCTTTGCCAAAGAAATCAAGATGAAGCATCATAAAAAGTCAGAAAATGATCACATTGTGGTCTATCATTCCCTACTAAAAAGAACTACACAGAGATCCTTGGAGGAATGTCTAATACCTGGTCTAGGCCAAGAAATTTTCAAGATAAGTCTAGGTATCTTATTATACCAGAGAGTGAGGAAGCTGTCAGAGGCCTCTGGGGATTTATGAAAATGACAAAAGAAGCTAACCTGAAGAGGCTCCTTTGGGCCAAAATTGAGATAATTTAAGCAAGAAAAGAATAATGGCTGTGCTATGGTTTGTCTAGGTGTGCCCCGAAGGGTCATATGATAAAGGCTTAGCTCCCAACTCATGGTGATATTAAGAGTTAGTGGAACCTTTAAGAGGTGGGACCTAGTGGGAGGAAGTGAGGTCATTGGGAATGTACCCTTGAAGAGATATTGGGATCCTAACCCCTCATGTTCCTCTCTTGTTTTCCAGCCACGATGAGGTAAGCAGCTTCCTCTAACACAAAGTCCTGCCATAATGAACCATGTGCCTTGCTACAGTCCCAAAAGCAACAGGCCAACCAACTGTGGACTGAAACCTCCAAAACTGTGAGCCAAAATAAACCTTTCCTCTTTCTAAGCTGATTATCTGAGGTATTTGTTATAGCAATAGAAAGCTGACTAAAATAGCCTACAATGGATTGCAATACATCAAATATGTTAAAAATCTGTATGTTCATAAAGACACAGAAAAGAATTTGTTAGTTTTGGAGGTTGTTAGGAAAACAAGACATTATCCTGAAAACTAGTAAAGAATCAAGCATTTATTGTAGCTTTCCCATGTAAACTCTATCATTGAAAATAAAAAATTAGTTGATTAAAAAAAAGTTCAGAAAGAATGTGTTTCCTTGTGGTCACAGTTCCTGTGAAGCAGCTCCTCTTCCACAGACACAGCTGTCACTTAGTTCCTGGAACACTGTCCTTTCCCCATGCACCTTCAGGGCAAAGGATGCTGTATTAGTTTGCAAGGGCTGCTGTAATAAAGAACCACAAACTGAGTGACTTAAACAGCAGAATTGTATTATTTCACAGTTCTGGGGGCTAGAAGTCTGAGATCAAGGTGTCAGTTGGGTTGGTTCCTCCTAAGGGCTGTGAAGGAGAATCTGTTCTATGCTACTCTCCTGGCTTCTAGAGGTGAGCTGGCAATCTCTGGAATTCCTTGACCTACAGAAGCATCCACCCTGTCTCTGTCTTTGTGTTCACATGGCCTTTTCCCTGTTTGTATGTTTCTGTGTCCAAATTTCCCCTTTTTATGCGGACACAAGTCATAGTGGATTGGAGTCTACCTAATGATCTTATTTTAATTTGATTACCTCAGTAAAGAACGTATCTCTACATAAGGTCACACTGAAAGGCATTGAGGGTCAGAACTCCAAAATATCTTTTAGGGGGACACAATTCAACCCATAGCAGATGATAATAGCATCTGCTATTGCTAGTCCCTCAATGTTTCATCATCTTTTCTAGACTAGTTTGAGTTTTCCACATCATGATAAATAGTTCCACAGAGTATATCAAGTTTGCTCCGGGGCTCTGACTGGTGCAACCCCTTTGAGAGCTATTTACTATGTTAAGTTGCTAGGACATGGTGAGAGGTGGCATGGGTGGTGGGTGAAGTGAGTGAAAGGGAGGTATTAAACATGATTTCCACTCTTCTGCCCTGGGCAATGGTGGTAGAATGCCTTTCACTGAGATCAAGCATGAAGAGAAGAATTGTGTTTAGACATGTAAAGAATGTGTAAGACACATGCACACGCACACACACGGCCTGTGATTTATAGGGTTTACATATGTTGGACATACAATGTCAGCAGCAGGAATTCAAGTCCTGGCTCTGCCACTTATTGGTTGAGGCACTTATGAAAAAAGACTCATCTGTTTATTCTTTATCATGTCCAGTAAAATGTCCAACAAAATGTCTGGTATGTACTAAAGAAATGATAAATGTTAGTATTAGCCAGGATTACTTTTACATATGTCCTTTACATGTGGAGAAAGTATTACCAACAATAAAGGTTTTGAAGAGATTGACCTGAACGTGCTCTAATTCCTATTTTCCACTGAAAATTTAAAATTACTTTGAATGCAGTGCAGGATGGAAATAAAGTTGCTGGCAGGCTTGTAGATTTAAAGCTTTCTTCCTATTTGGTTTTGAACTCAGTAAGCCTGTTTAAAACAATTTCTAACCTCGATGGTAGGTATCAATTGAAGATGTAAATAGATTTCAAAGCAATGTAGATATTTTATGATGTTAAGGGGATTTAGAAAATAATCTGGCCTTTGATTTTCAGATGATGAAGTTCAGACCTGAAAGGTTAAATGATTCATCTGAAGCCACAAAACTGATGCAAAGTAAGGACTAAATTCCAGACCTTGTGGCTCAGGAGATGACCTCTTCATCTCCAACATGGCGGCCTCCAGCAAAACAGTCCAGAAAAAATGTTTTTTGCACAGAATTTTCAAATTATATTCAACCTCTCTCTAAAAAGATATGTTAGAATTAGTGATGAGAACCCAAAGCAGAAGTTTAAAAATGACTATGTTCTAGTAAATCCACTAAAATTATCACTTTGAAAAATAGGTGAATGATTTAACTAGCAAGTTAAACTTTGGAAAAAATGTATGTTCTTAGCAAAAAGTGTACTTTCACACTGGGAATAGATTTTTCCTATACCCTTGAACTATAAGTTGTTACTTTTTAAAATATTCTTTTGAAGACGTTGTTATTATTTTTTCCTACACAACAATTAATTTAATGCTGTCTTCAAAATTATACATCTTATAGAGATTCTATTTTAAGGAAATTTGATTTAATTAAGTGAAGACATGTTGAGGAGATGATTATATACTTTTATAATTAACTTGGATTTTGAAGTTCGAGTGAAATAAACCTAAGCATAACAAGTGGGTCAGTTATGTTGCAACACTTCTATAATTGTGTGGAACTAAGTAAGCCAGTTTGCCCTCTTAGAAGGAAAACCAGAGATAGAATTTATTTCCCCATCTCACCTTTTCTGGTGTAGGAAGGAGATTTCAGAAAAAAAGAAAGCTGCAGGACAAAATTGGAGACAAAATTAACACAGTATTTCTTAATATGGGTTATGTTTTTTGTATTATAAAGTATGCTGGGTAGGGAAAAGCCAGCTAACTGAACTGGATTGTTAAAAAGGTTCTATTATCTCAAAGATTTGGTATCCATGGTAACTGAGACATACTTACTCTTTCCATCCTTAGTGAGGGAAATAAACAGTAAAAGAGCTTGCCATTTCCTGATATCCTTGTCTCATACCTAATAAGTTATTATTTGAGTGGGATGCCTTAAGAAATCTTATTCTTGTTTTACCTTTAAAACAGAACCAACAGAAATAAGAAATAAGAAAATATAATCAAAGCACAGAAATGCAAAACCAGCTCACAAAGTCAGGACTGGGGGTGCTTCAAAAGCACTTCCAAGAAAGAAAAGAGTTGCTCTCTGCATTTCACCTCAGGCTGGCTGATGTCTAAGGTAGTAGCCATGCATGTCCCTGTGCTGCTACAAGCTATAGGATGTATGGTCCTCTCCCATGAAAGCTTCCGTGGTCCCTAAGGGAGCCAGATAAAGTGGGCCAACCTCAAACAGCCTAAAAATATTCTAAAAAGAATATCCAATCAGTTGTTACCAAGTGCTTTTTGCATGTATAACTCATTGTTGTCTCTGAAGAATAACTTGTCAAACAAGTTCTGCATATCTATATGTGCCAGCTACTGTGTAAGGTTCTGAGGATGTTGGATATGAATGCGACTGTACCAGATGACAAAGATGTGGATCCTGAATAGGATCTAGATGTCGCATTTCCTATTGACATGAAGAAGGATCATTAACATCCATCTTCGGTGAGCACGTCATTATTTAACACCCTTAAAACAGTTTCTTGCAACCAACTGACACTTAATAAACGTTGACTGAATATAAGAGCTCTAGGGAATTATCATAATGAAGTTAAGAAACTTCAAAGTTATCTGTAACAGAGAGGCCTTCAAAACACAATGTCTCAAGTTGTAATCAAATAAAATGGTGCAATTAAAATTTGTTATAAATAATGATAAATATAATTAAAGTTTTAAGAAATGAGTACCAAGCTGGCATATGGATCCATACAGTCTGGCTCCAGGGAATACTATACTCTACCTCCTCTTAAACAGCTGACCTGAGCAGGAAAAGGGACAGACGCTAAAATCTTTGTATAGCTGTAGTGATTGGAAAAAAAAAAAAGGAAAGGAAAACAGTTCTAAACTTTAAACTACAAAACTTTAGAAGACAAACATACACTGTGTCATCAAATTAAATCTATTCATTCATTGCTTTATTCATTTCTTCAGTCAATATTCATCCTGCCCAGAACTCTTTTGGGCACCAGAGCTGGCACACATGGGACACAAGTCACTGTCCTCATGGTCTATTTTCTCTATAGCTCTGGCCACCTTCAAATACACCCTCTGATTTATTTATATGTTAATTATATTGATCATCATCTGTTTACTCTTAATAGAACATAAATTCCAGGAAGACATAACATTTTGTGTTTTTATCCCAGAAGTATCCCAAGCTTCTACAGCAGTGCTTGGAATACTACAGGGATTCAATAAATATCTGTTGAATGAATGAATCATAGAGCTTACTTTTTGGTGGAAGACAACATAACTTTTAAATGAAATAATAGGAATATATGCAGAGTACAGTCATAAGTTTTCTATGCTTCTTTTCTTTCATACAACAGTGGTATTTCTCTGTCACTATTAGCCTTACAAAGACAGTCTGAGTCTTAAGTAAGATGTACAAATACTTTGGGGCCCTGAGAAGACTGTGGGCCCTTAAATATGTGACAGTTTTGTAGTCTGCCTTTGAATTTCTTCTATTTCAAAGTTTTAGAGAGAAAGGTCTGCAGGCATATTTATCATTTTCAGTGTGATTTCAGCACACTGATAAATGTCACGGGTAGCTCAATATCCAGGCGTGTTCCCCCACCCTGCTACTCAAAAACCACACTCAAAAGCTACCCAAAAGCCAAGATTTTCCTAAGTTTGGTACTGCATTATTTTACATTTTATTTCTATAGTCCTACTTTCTCTTCCAGCAACTCTTCATTTATCTTTAAAACTGCTGCTGAAATATAAATCATATACCACACAATTCACTCATTTAAAGTCACTTTTAGTATATTCATAGAGGAATATCCATCCCCAGAGTAAATTTTATGACATTTTCATCACATCAAAAAAGAAACCCCATGCCCTTTAGTTTTCACCCTCATATCCACCCCTTCTCTCCTCTGCTGTAAGCAAACACTAATCTGCTTTCTATTCTTATAAATTTCCTTATTATGGACTTTCACATAAATGGAATCTTATATGTATTCTTTTGTGTGTGGCTTCTTTCACTTAACATATTTTAAAGGTTCTTCCAGGTACTATACTTCCTTTTTTGGCTGAATAATAATCCTTTTATGGATATATCACATTGTTTATCTATTCATCTGTTGATAGACATTGGGTTGTTTACACTTTAAGCTATTGTGAATTATGCTGCTGTGACCATTCCTGTGTAAGTTTTTGTATGGAAATTTTTTTCTTTTTGGTATATAACTAGGAGGAGAATTGCTGGGGCATACAGTAACTCTGTTTAATCCATTTCAGGAACTGCCAGACCATTTCCCAAAGCAACTACACCACATTACATTCTCACTGGTAGTATATGTGGGTTCCAATTTCTATGTATCTTCAGCAACACTTGCCAATATTTACCTTTTTTATTCTAGTCACCATAGTCAATGTGAAGGTGTAATCTAATTGTGGTTTTGATTTTCATTTTTCTAATTATTAGTGATGTCAATCATCTTTTCATGTGTTCATTGGTTATTTGAATATCTTTCTTGGAGAAATGTCCATTCAGATCATTTTTCCATTTTTCTAATTGGATTGACTCTTGTTATTGAGTTATAAGGGTCCTTTATATACTCTAGATACAAATCCCTCATCAGATATATGATTTGCAAATATTTTTTCCTGTTTTGTAAGCTTTCACTTACCTGATGCTGTCCTGTGATGTGAAAAGTTTTCACTCTTTTTAATTCATCGATTTTATTGGTACATTTTAGGTATACAATATAATGACATTCATCATTGGGAATTTGTACCTTTACATAATCTCTCTCGGTTCTTATTTTTTCCCCATTCCCTTGCCCTCCCTTAAACCCCTCCACCCCTTCCTATTTACAAAGACTTTGTTTCCATTTTTTCCTTTTCTCATGTTTATTCCTTTCCCCTACTGCTCCCACTTCCCCTTCCACTTTGGACTTTTCTTAAAAGTTTTTACTTTAAAAAAAATCCAATTTATGTATTTTTCCTCTTAATGTCATGTGCAAAGGTGCTTTGTCCAATTCAAAGTCAGGAAGATTTACCCCTATAATTTCTTCTAAAAATCCCGTGGTTTTCTTTTATTTAGATATTTGATGCATTTTGAGATGATTTTTGTAGAGAAGGTGAAATGTTCACCTTCATTTTTTTTTTTTTCTTGGTACTAGAGGCAGAATCCAGGGCCTTTACACTGAGCTACATCCCCAGGTCATTTCATTATTTTTTATTTTTATACAGGGTCTGCTGTGTTGCTCAGGCTGGGCTCTAACTTGCAGTCTTCCTGCCTTCACCACCCAGAGGGCTGGGATTACAGGTGTGGGCCACCATAATGCCATTCTTCTACATGTGGTTATACAGTTGGGTGCCAGGACCATTTGTTGAGGAAACTATTCTTTTCTCATTGAAGTCATGACACGCTTGTCACAAAGCAGTTGAACATAGATGTATGCCTTTACTGACAGACTCTTAATTTTTTTCCAGAAATATACATGCCTATTATGGTGCTGGTACCACACTGTCTTCACTGCTATTTGCTTTGTAGTATGTTTGGAAGTTAGGAAGTATGCGCCCTCTTTCTTTATTCTTTTCCAGGATTTCTTGATCTATTCTTTCCCCTTGAAATTTCATATGGATTTTAGCTTGTCAATTTCCACAAGAAATCGGCCAGGATTCTGTGAGAAGTTGTGTTGAATCTGTAGATTCATTTAAGGAGTGTTACCATCCTAATAATGTTAAGTCTTCTCATGTATGAACATGAGATGGTTTTTCATCTATTCATATCTTCTCTAATTTTTTTCAGTTTTGGCTTGTGGTTTTCAGGGCTCTTTTTGTTCCAAAATATTTTATTCTTTTTGATGCTACTATAAATGGAATTGCTTTTTAATTTTGACTTCATTCCATATGTATAAAAATACAATGATCTGTATGCTGAAAACTTGGTGAGCTTTTTTTAGTTCTCATGGCTTTTAGTGATTCCTTAAAATTTTCTACATATAAGAGCGTGTTATTTGTGAATAGAGATAGTTTTACTAGTTCCTTTCTAATTTGGATGTCTTTTTCTTGCCTAACTTCCCTAGCTAGGACCTCTAGTACAATGTTGAACAGAAGTGCTAAAAGTCGACATTCTTGTCACATTCCTGGCCTTGGGGAGAAAGTATTCATGCTTTCACTGTTAAATATAATGATGCTTTTTATCAGGTTGAGGAAATTCGGTCCATTCTTCATTTATTGTTTCTGCCTCGCTGAGCTGGAAAAGGGTAAGGAGAGAGTGGTTTTGGTTTAGATATCAAACACTGTCATATTTCTTACCAATATTTTATGGATATTCTCGAAGAGATGTTTCTTTATTTGCTATTTTTATTGGGAACCATTTCCAGCGGCTTTAAATTTGCTTATTTTTAATGATTTTCATGATTTTCACCAGTTTCTCCATGTGGTTCAGGGGAACTCCTCACACTCTGATGCAAGCCTTCATTTGAATGAGTTTAGTCCTTGCTAACTCACAGCAGGACTATGATGTGTCATCTACTCATTAATGCTAAATAAGGTTGCAGCAACTGTGGCCTGGGTGTAAGATCCCTAATTAATAGTGACAAGATGCTTATGGTGAAATGGTGATCTGTTCTGGTGAGATCACAGGCACTAAGATAAAACAACTCATAGAAGGTTTGGATTTGTCAGTAATTGGATAGATACTATATAGTACTGCAAATGATTAAATACCTAAAACTCAACATGTTGTATGGGCTTTGAAGAAGCTGCAAACCAATTAGTCTTTTTATCTTTCAGAAGCAGCCTGGAAATTGGATTTTAATTCAAGCTCACCTTGATTTCTGGGCTGTGCAGAATAAGAGACCTCGATGATATAAAATGGGAAACAGTTGATTAAGTTTCATCTGTGTTTTAAAAGCTAAATGCTTAGAAAAGCTGCAGTCATTTCCAACAATTACATTTACATCTACCTTGATGAAAATGATGTAGTGCTGAAGCTCAGAATGATTCTCAGTTCTGAAAGATGTTTCATATTTAAAGTTTTCAGAGATGCACTGAGAAGAGCACCTGCTGCTACTTCGTGAATATTAACAGCACAGAATCCTTTTGTTGCGATTGCATCTTCCTTTGATGCTAAAACCTAAAAATCACCAATAAGTCTGAAATAGAAATGCCTGTGATTTCTAAAGGTGTTTCAGGAGGAAGAGAGATAATGTGCTCAAATATATCTTCTTTGACTTTTGACATTAGGTTCTTTTCCCCCTTGATGGACTAAAATTATTTCCATAATACTTTTGTATTTTCTAAGCAGAAGATGTGGGCCCAGCAGGCAATTGACATTTAGCTCATTAAGTTAGAACTAATTCTCACTTGGTGCCTATAGTTTCTGAAGAGGGCACTCTTCCTAGAGAATAACTTCCCACATCTGTGGCCAGAGCCAGCATGAGATGAGATTTACCTAACTGGCTCCTTGTAAATCACCTTTTGAATCTTTCTTTAGAATTCATAAGCACCATGTCACTTTCCTCGCACACACAAATAAAGTAATAATAATGTTTATGATCACATGCATGCTTACTCTCTACCAGGGTCTGTTCTAATGGCCTCATGTATGTTCATTCAGTGATCATCACAAGAACTTCATGAGGAATGTGTGGCAGAAAGAGTGACTTTCCATGTTAATCTAGCTGGTAAATGGTAGAGCTGAATTTTTCACTACAACGTTCTACCTCTATATGAATACTAACTTCATATTGTTTCTTTGGCCAGTGAAATATGTGATCAGTGAAGTCATCTAAATTCAGAATGGTTTCAGGGCCTCATTCTTTTTCTGGCTACTAGTAAACACTCGGTGAGGGTCTATATATGTATAAAGGTATGTGAGAATTCTGTTACTATAGTGGCTAGATAAAAGTAATACACTAATTACAAAAGAATTGCATGAACTTCTTAGATGGATTTAAGGCTGAGACAACTGTGCCAATAAATAGCACTAGATACTCCAACATATTTTCCAGGGAAAAAATGAATTTATAGAGATTCTGACATTTCCATTCAAAAGCAATTTTTGGATCATTCTCCAGGGAAATTCAACACACTAAAAACAAAAACAAAATTCTGGAGCCCCAACTCACCATGCATTTGATGCCAACACTCCCATTTAAAGTAATAAACTTCCAACTTAGTGAAACAGCCAACCCCCAAAAGTCTTATAGGAGCCAATGCCTAATCAAGATTATGCATCAATGCAAAGAATTGTCAATCAAGAGTCAAGAAAAACATACTTTAATTGGTCATTTGGAGTTGTAGACCTAGCACAGCTATGTCTAACCTAAGATCATCATTCATACAATTAACAAGCTCTGTGAGGAGCAAAGATCACATCTCATGCATCTTTGTATATCTCTTAGTATCTGACATAGAGTCGACCATTAAAACATATCTAATAATTTGAGTCGATGCACTAACCATTGTAAAGTGTTAAAGAACCACATAATATGTAATTTGTGATATACGCACATTGAAGTTCTCATTGTCACATGCTTTAGGGAAATCACTTCCACTCTGCACCCCTGCTCTCTCACCAGGAAAATGAAAAGTGGAGTGTCTCTAGGGGTTCCTTTCAGTTCTGAAAGGCTAAATTCAGGCCAGCAGCCCTTGTCCCAGTCAGAGAAAGATTGAATGTGAAGGTTATACTGTGGACCCTCAAGTTATTTAATGGAAGATTCATCTGCCTCTTGTTATCTCTAGCATGTAGACCTCAACTACATTGACTTAGTTACAGTCAGCCCTCAGGAACCGATCCAGTTCATAAATCAAGGGTCTGCTGTATTATTTACCCTACAGGCTGGCTGAATCAAATGTCAGCTCTGTTTGAGATGCAGGGTGGTGGCTGACTTATAATGAGATTCACAGGTTTTCCCCATTACAAACCATAAATTGGTCAATGACTATCTATCCCTATATGAATGCAAAATGAAAAATTCTGAGCTGTGAACCTCTGTCCTATACAGTGTATGCTTTTCAGACCACAGTTCAAGAGGAAAGGGAAAAAAAATATCATAACCTCCAGTAGAGGGAGCCAGATTTAAACTTTAACCAGACCACCTAGTTAAACAATAACATCCCATGGTGGTATTTGCCAAATCTAGAAAGAAATGCGTATTTTGTTTACCAAACCCACATCTTTCATTTTTACATAATTAGCAAAAACTGTTCATGAGACCAACACTAATTCTGTAAAGGTCAATATTTTTCCCAGTCATAAATAATTGTGTGTGCACATTTTAAACATTTTCTCTCAATTTCATCAGAAGTGGTAGAATTTTTACAGTCAAACATGTATTTAGCCTGTGGGTATCTGAGTTTAAATCCAAATAAAATATACAGATCTACAAAGGTGACTCTATAGTGACCTTATTTGTGAATGGAGACGTGATAGATTTAATTAGTTGAGTCATACCAAAGAAGGAAAGCCCTAGCCCAACATCACTGATGCCCTTGTGAAAGGGAACTGGGACACTGATGTGCACAGCAAAAGAACAGCATGTGAAGATGAAGGCAGACTTAAAGGGGAGGCCAGCAAACCACCAAGCCTGGGAGAGCATCTATATCTGACTCTCCTTCATCCCCCAGAAAGAATCAAACACATGGACATACTATCTAGGATGCCTCCCCTCCAGAACTGTCAAGACAATGCCTTCCTGTTGTGTAACCTACTCAGTTTGTGGTGCTTTGCTACAGCAGCCCTGGAGAACTAACACAGAAAGTTATTTCATTCTCATGTGGTGTTTAGAATAAAACTATTCTTTTTAAATTTTATCTTCAGTTTGTCTTCATTTTAATTTTTGAAACAAAAAAGTAACCCTTTTATATTCCAGAGAAATATAAATGCATTTTAAAAGTAAGAAAATACAGATAATAAGAAAATAAATATATCAAATTATACCTTACCTCTCTTAAGAGTTCATTGTATATCTTTTCATCTTTTTTTTTACAAACATGGGTGTAATTTACCAAAATTACATTTTAGATGTTCTGCTTTATTCACTAAATTATCCATATCTTTCCATGTGAGTAAATTTTCATTTTTCTTACACCCAGTCTACAGTCTAATATCAGTTGTTGCAATGCTTTTACAATTTCTTGGTCCAAACAATAATCCAGTCCAGCCTCCCTCTTCTAATCTTGCAGAACTACCATTTTTTAAAATCTGATTTGTTAATAAACCAGGCCAGCTATTCTACAAGATGTCCCATCTGCTATATTTATCTGATTATTTCTGTGTGATATCATTTTCTTTACTTTTATATCCTTTGTATAACCTATAAATTGAAAGATAGAACCAACAGCTTAATATATTTGAGTTAAACATTTAACTAGACTACATCATAGATGATATCACATATTTTATACATAACATTTTTAAATGATAGTTTTGTGAAGTTTTCAGAATGTTGGTGACTAGAATATAACAGATGTTTATATATTATAGAAATTCACTTTCTCTAAAGCAAGCAATAGTAAGATATTTCTAAATATGATCATATTTCAGGCAATAGACACCTCCTGAATGTATTTTTTAATTTTCTTTCCACAAGAGAAGGTATGAAACATGCAGTCCTAAATACAAATCAAAACCACTTACTCAAGTTTCCTAAAAATTTCAGAAGACTTCCTTGAACTTTTGTATTCACTAACTTCCATTTTAGTCTCCTTTAGCAATACTTCATTCATTCATCCATTCATTCATTCATTCATCATATATTTATTGAGCACAAACATATGTTATATGCTGTCCTACTTACTGAGACACAGAAGTTAAACTCTCATAGAACTTGCATTCTCTTTATAATCAGAACTGGCCCAGCCTGATAATCACAAATTCTAGTAGTGTGCTTTTATCACGAGCTCTTGTCCTTCCTGTTTTCTCACTCTTTCACTACCCTGAATCTCAGAAGTCTATGTCCCTAAGAACTCCTTAAGGTGTTGGACCCATGCTTGGTGAAACAGTTGAGCAACTCTCTGATAACTCCAATTCTTTGCCCTTTTGTCTACACATCCTCATCCATGATGATGATCTCACTAATTCTTCATAAGTAAACTCAGGCCTCCATTTGTTTTAATTGCCAACTTCTTATCTACCACGGAAAACTTCCACGCCTCCAAATCATTCTTCTGGGCCCCATTCCCAATATATCCAACTACCAGCTAGATATCCCCACCTGGATGTCCCAACATATGTGCATCATATTCCTGAGAGATCTCATTTTCCTCTTCATCCGCATCCCCTCCTTTTCTTCAGTGTTCTCTATCATCACTAACGGTACCATTCATGGCATTGTGAATTCCTACTTGGTTCTCTCCCCATCTAACTAAGCACTAAGACCTGCCAACTCTAAATCTGAAGCAGCTCTGTCTGGTTCTCTCTGTCCACTCTGTCATCATTCTCTCCTGCACCATTATGGTAGCTTCTTCACTGTCTTTCTACTTCCAGCCATGTCACTTCCAAGCATTCCTCTACACTACCTTTGAGTTATCATCCATCATGTTTCTCTCCATGTTACTCCATGGCTTAAGGCTCTTCATCTCCTGAACAAAGTATTTTTGTGCATAGTATACATTGCCTTTCATAATCTGACTAATCCCTTCCTCTATTTCCTCAGCTCCCACCACTTTCTACCACTCTCCCAAACTATAAAAACTATCCAAAGTGCATCATGCCCCTGGGACTTTTCTCTAGCCATTACCTCTGTCTGGAATTCCCTCCTACCCACCCTCACTTCCTCTTAGCCAAATGTATAGATTTCACATGTCAGTTTCTTCATCTATCAACTCACATATCCCTCCTTATTGAGAAACCCTCTCTGATTTCCCCTAGAGACCCAAGAACATCTCCAGTATCTCATTGCATTTGTACACATTACAGGATAGCAATTATCTTAGTATTTTACAATAGTCTGTTTATAGCTCTGTTCTGGTATGAGCTATGGTTATTGAGACAAGCCAATCCTTTCCCCGTGCTACCACTAGATGTTTAGTAATACTCATGGAATGAGTGAATAAACGGACAACATACATTTCTAACAATGAAGGACCATGAGGTCCTTAGCTATGAAAAGGGTCTATTATTCAGGAAGCATTTATAGCCCATACTTAAACAAATTTCAAAAATCACATTGGCAAACCTCTTGAGTTCAATTTTTTTCTTTAATAATTTTTTTACTGAAATATAATATACATATTAAAAAGTGAAAAAAATTGTAAGCTGACATTCCATTAACATTTCTCAAAATGAATATAGTGTGGTACCTGTCACCCAGACCAAAAAGAGTATTATGCTCCTTCAGGCAGCCTACTGCCTTCCCCTGTCAAACCTCCCAAAGATAACCACCTTTTGACCTCTAGCAGTCTAGATCAGTCTTGTCTTGATTATTTATTTTGAACTTTTAGTAAGTGAAATTGTATAGTAATTTTTGTATCTGTGGAATGCAATTATATATTTGCTTTATTTTTCCTGCTAGATATTTTTTGGAACCGCTAATTGTGCTAACTTCATATGGAAGTATTTTCACTATTTAAAAAATAAGGTATTACACTCAAGAAAATTAACTTATGGGAAGAAAACAAGTTCTACATCACAATGCTTGGGAAATTTGTCTTCTTTTCCATGTGTGTATTTAATCCTTTATTTATATCAGTATGGACTCAGATACTTATTTTCCACTTTGGGTTAAAAGTCAATACTATTTTATTTATTTTGTTACTCAAATTATGTTCTAATTATGACCATTTGGAGCTCTCAGTCAAATCTTATGGTTTTTTGATAGCGCTTTCATACTCTATACACATATATGTGTTTACTATCTGGGACTACAAGATGGTCCAGGCTCATATATTCCCTTCCACATCTTAGAATCAAACATTTCTCTAAGGAGCCCCATGTGCTAGTCAGCTTTTCACTGCTGTGACCAAATACTTAAAGAAGGGAAGATTGTTTTGGCTCACCATTTCAGAGGTTTCAGTCTGTGGTTGGCTGGCTCCATTACTTTTAGACCTGTGGTGAGGCAGAAACATTAAGCCAGGCAGGTGTGGCAGAGGAAAGCTGCTCACTTCATGGCAACCAGGAAGCAGAGAGGAAAAGAGCCTGAGAAGAAGGGGTCCAGGTATAGTCCCCAAGGTCATTCCCTCATAATCTACTCCTTTAAAGTAGCCCCTACCTCTTAAATTCCTATTCCCGCCCAGTAATCCCATCAAATTATGATCTCACAAGGAATTAATCCACTGATTAAGTTAGAGCACTCATGATGCTATCATCTTGCAAAAGCTCCACCTCTGAATACTAGACTTTGGAGAGATATTTTAGACCTAAACTATAACACAAATTTTAAGATAGGGTCACTGCAAGCTGAGCAGCTGATATACATTTCTTACTAATTAGTTCTAAAAGTCTAGAAAATTTTAAGAACTTCACCACTGATGTTTTTCCATGAATAATCACCACCTCCACTTTTCACTAGTAGCAAGTGAGAGGGAGCTAATCCACTTATCCCCTACTCAAGAAAATACCTCCCCCACTCCAGGACTTCAACTGAGGTAAGCCTATCTTCATCGAAAGCCAAGTTTCTTTGGCATGCCATCTGCTTGATACCTCTCAAGATCATTTTCTCTGCCTGATTTCTCTGCAGTGAGAGGCATTAAATGTGCCTCCACATTCACTTCATCTGCTTTATCATCTTGTTGTGCCTTTCAACTACCCGTTTCCTTGAGTTTTTTTCTTTCACAGCCACTATCTTGCTATTCAATAAAAACCAGAAATGCCAACCACTTTTCTATTTTCTTCCTTTATAAAAGAGATTTTTTTAATACTCCAGTGGACTTTAAACTACGTATGAGAAAGGCTTTCTGAAAAGAAATACCCTTTACAGTTACTCTATTTTCTTTTACTCAGGTGGCTTAAACAGAAAAATGTTTTTCAATTTCTATATTTGCTTGGTTTTTTTAAAGAAATATTTCTTTGTATGACGTGTTTCAATTTATAAAAAGCTTCTATATATGTGTGGCTAACAACTTTCTTGTAACCAAATCTTGGGTCTCACAGAAATAGCCTAATCAGTTTTTCTGTTACTAGTATCTTATCAACTATCTTGTCATATGTTACCTGAATTAAATCTGCTAAGTGTCATCTAAAGAATAAAACGTTGAAAAATAATTCATTCTTTATCTCTTCTCTGTTTGCCAATTACAACTTGAATTTCTCTTCTCCCATATCTTTGCAAATTTGCTTTAGGTTATCCCTTTCTATTTGTTTTTCTACTTGCTAATTCCAGTTGTGTAGACTTAAGTTTAATTAAATGCAATTTTTCTTGATGGTTATTTATTTTTATGTTTTTGGTACCAGGGATCAAACTTGGGAGCTTGCGCTTGCGAAGCAGGCACCGGAACCACTGAGCTAAATCCCCAGCCCTTGATGGTTCTTAAGGTTAGGTTAAGAATCTGTCCTGGAGAATTTTGCAGTTTTATAAAGGAACACCTATCCATAAGGCACCTACATGAATTCAGTCCATTAACTATTAAGGTAAAAAGAGCTTTGTTAACCCTTAGTCTGCCATCTAGAATAATCATGACCTACAAACACTCAGTTCTGCCTACATTAAAATGATAGTGGAAACCACAGACCATGAGTTCTAGTCATACTTAATAAAAACTATCAAGTGAAAAGTAATGCAAGTAGATCTGAGCTTTTAATGTAGAGGGAGTTAGCCTTTATTCTTTGCATAGGAAGATAAGGGAGAAAGTATAGAGTAAGGACTTGTCAATCACCTTAATATTTAAGAGCAATTTACACTTTATTTCATCATCATAAAGTTGTTTTTGTCTCTAAATATGCTTACTAAAAGAGGAACTTACAGTTTTTTTCTTAGTAGTATAACTGAGACTTTTTAAAATTTACATTTCATCTACATATACACTCAATAAAATTTAATTTTGTGCTGTACCGTTATTTATAAATTGCCTAACTGAATGGTTTTCTACTATTTTCCATTAAAGATAAATATTCTAGAATATACTAATAGATATTCCCTATAAAAATGATATGGAATGAAATTAACCTGGAGTACTAAATCTGCTGTATTAAACAGGGTTAAACTGCCCTCTGTTCTACAGAATTTCTCAGGGTCTTCAATATTTGAGTGTGTGTTGTGATGCTTCAGATAGGGTGCTCCAAAAGCATTTGGCCACAGGACACTTTTCTTCCAGAAATACATATTAACAGCCACAGACCAAATGTTAAGGTATCTTAGATTAATGTAAAGAGCAAGGGAGAAAAATTTTAAATGGCAGATAGAAGGATGGCAGTGATGTTGAGAGACATGGGAAACAGAAGAGTTGAACTTGGAATGAAAGCTTATTTCAATTTGAACATTAGTTTCTTTTTCTGATTCCTGAGATAAGCATCTGTGTAAAGCTCTAATTTGGGACTAGTTACTGCTGTTATCGATTAGGAGGCCTCTACCACTACCACACAATCTCAGCACTCTGATTCTTCTGATATCAGTCACAGGCAAAACTTTTATTAATATTATTCAAAATAACAAGTATGAAAAAAATTACTTTTCAAAGAAAATAAAGAAAGTGTCATAGACTTTATGTAATATGAAGAAAATTTCTTGTCTCAACAACTGGTGAGTGAATGAATGATAAGTTCACTGTGGGCAGAAGATGGGCTTCTAGCCCCTTAAATAAACACCATAGAGCCTCCTTGCATGAATCCACAAAGAGGTTGTGAGTTCACTGCTAAAATAAAAAAGGTGAGAGAGCTGTTTTGGAGTGTGAAGGTTTGGGTGACTAGAAAGACACAAAAAAAGGATGAGGAGGATCAAATGTCATGGCAAACACTTAATAGGAGGTTTCCAGTAAACTGTCATGGGTTGTTTAATATACTCACCCTCACTGCCACAGACCTTAAAAACCAATATACACAGTGTGCTTTGATTTGTCTTTTCTTTTATTTCTCTCTCTCTCTCTCTCTCTCTCTCTCTCTCTGTGTGTGTGTGTGTGT
>NW_004624736.1:3188226-3227244 GCF_000247695.1 Heterocephalus glaber
GAAGGGAGGGCTGGGAATGGGGAAAAAATAAGAACCAAGATGCATCACGTAAAGGTACAAGTTCCCAATGAGAAATGTAAATGTATTGTATACCTGAAATATACCAATAAAAGAATTTTTTTTAAAAAGTACCTAAACAGATATTAGAATATGTTCTTGTACTCACACGTGGTTGATACTCATAGGGTGGAGCATAATCTTCTTTGTATGTTGTCAAATCATACCTGAAAGAGATAAGTCAATATTTGAGAAAAAATGATTCAGTGGTATATGTTATAGGGAATAACATTCCTGGAAGGACTGGTCTTAGGAAAATGTTTGAAATCCACAGCTGTCCCAGTGTGTTTATGATTTTACCCACCACCGTAAAGTACCCCCCCTTCAAATTACTTCTAGGTCAGCACTACCTACTACTGCTCTGCACTAATGATGTCTGTGGCTATCAAGTTCCAAGCCCCTGAGCTCAGGTGCTCTGCATTCCACCAAGTCTTTCTACCACCTTCCCTTGACTCTACTCTTTTTGACCCCATAACTCCCCTTCTCTGCTGGGTTACAGAAGAGATAATAGAAGAGATAACAGAAGAGATAATAGAAGACAGCTAGGTAGGCTGAGATCATGAAGCATCCCTAGCCATCACCCCATTAAACCCACAGAAATGCTGCATTAAACCCTACACAAGTGTACAAGCCTAGCCAAGCTCAAAGGGAAACCCTGAGCTTTAAAAATGAAAAGGACACGCACTACAATGGGAAACCATAAAAGCTGATGCCTCAAGCCTAGAAGTGGAGTTGTAACTGCACGTCAAGGGCAACAGAAGTGGCCTTAGGTTCACAGGAGGCAAAGAGCTAAAGTCTAATTTACAATGAAGAGTCTAAAAGACTGTACTTTTGAGACCAGAGAAAGCCCAACTACCAGCACAAAGAAACTTGCACAAAAATTTCTTTGTTTGGAATGTAGTGTAAGACAAAAACTATTCTCCAATGAAAAATGAAAACACCACTTCTATTCTTGTCAATATTCTAGGAGTAGATGGTCAAAGACACCATCTAGTTTCTTAGAGAATTCAACACAAATCTCAAAATAATAACAAAGTAGATGAGCTACATATAGATTGCTCGTATTTAAACTGGTGGTAACCAACTATTTCTGCTGGGTCTCAAGGCGTGGTTCTCAGGGTCACAGCAGAATCTGGGAATTTAATAAAAATGCAACTACAATCATCCCTGGGTATTAAAGGAGGACTTGTTTCAGGTGCCCTGAAGATACCAAAGTCTGTGGATGCTCCAGTCCTTTGTGTAAAATGGCGTATTTGAATATAACCTGTGCACAACCTCCCACACACTGTAAATCATCTCTAAATTATTTCTAAGACCTAATATAATGTAAATGCTAGGTAAATTGTTCTTCTAGTGTATTGATTAGGGAGCCATGACAAGAAAAAAATCTGTATATATTCAGTATAAACATAATTGTTTCAATATTTCAAAAAATGTTTCAACTATGGTTGAATGAATCTGTGCATGTGAAACATTTGGATATGAGGGCCAACTGTACTTGGGTCTTACCCTAAACCTACTGAATTAGAAAATCTGTAGGTGGAATCACAAAAATCTGTAGTTCAACAATCTTCCCAGGAGTTTCCAATGCACACTAAATTTTGAGTACAGATGACCTAAAGAACAGAAATTGGAAGCATAACTTTCAAACCAGCAAATAAGGGGGTAAGAGATAGATACTGGGAGAGATACCAATCTAATAAGAAAAAGGAAAAGAGGTTAAAATGTATAGGGAAAGTGATTTCTGATCATAAGATAAATTAAAATCATAAAATAAAATTAAGTACCTCAGTAATCACAATGAAAATAAATAGGTTACACTCATCAGTGAAAACATTTTGTCACACAAAAAATGAAAATCAAGCTGTGTTTTTAAATCTCAACTATGTGATTTAATATCTAAAATAAACATACTTTCAAAGTTTGAAAGTAAAAGTATATGAATATTGTGTATATAGCAAATATTAACCAAGAAAAAATTTTATATTAATAACATATAAAGGACTTAGACAAAAATGACTAGTTATAAAGATCATGGGGCTGGGGATTTAGCTCAGTGGTTTTGCCTCCTGCTGCGCAAATGCAAGGACCCAAGTTCGATCCCCAGTACCAAAAAATAAATAAAATGAAATAAAGATCATTACTCACTGAACAAAGGAACAAGTCACCGAGAAGATATATAACAATCCTAAGTCAATAACCTAACAATATATATAAGGCAGAAGGAGACAGAATCACAAAGACAAAATGCCAAATCTATAGTCATAGAGGAAGAGTATAACCCATTCCTTAGCCCTTTGGTTCCTTAAATCCAAATCTCTATATAGGTCTGTTTTCCTAAACCACACACGTCAACAACAAAACATTATATGCAAAGCACAATGGAGAACAGAAAATATTAGTGGTAAATAGGATTCATTCATGCTTAATTCCATGTCACTAAGCTAAAATTAATTTATTCCCAAGAAATCAGGAGGGAGGGAGAGGGAGAGAGGGAGAGAGCGAGAGAGGAGATCCCCATAAAAGCCAGGTTTACTCCCCTATGGCTTAATCTTCACAAGGAAAATAACTTTGAAACAACAGCTTTTTGTTCTGTTTCTGCTTTCTTTAGCTTTCTCTGCCTATAAAACCAAAATTTTCTGCTCAGCTCATCAGAACACTCATTTTATTTTATAGGATGAGATGTTGCTTAATTCTAAAGTATAAATAAAGGCCAATTTGAATCTTTAAATATGCTGTAATTTTGTCTTTTGACATCACGAACTTCACTTTACATATAGGCAAGTAGAACAGTCCAGTCAGTAGAGCCAGAAGAATGCCTGTGCTGGAACTGAATGAGGCAAAGATGTTGTGGAGGAGAGGAAAAGGTGCCTAGGGAGGATGGGACAGAGAGGACATCACCTCCAAAAAGAAGTGTCCTTCCTTGAAGGGGGGTGGTACTGAGGATGGGCTTGAGATAAGAGCATGTGAGCCACGGTTTTCCAAGTATGAAGGTCCAGAATGGCAGTAGTGGATGGTAATGCTTCTGGGAAAGAGAAGAGTGACTAGGAAGATTAAAAAAGTTAAGAAGAAAACCACCAGAAATTAAAGATCATAAAACTATAAGATATTATCACATTATCAGTAGACCTCCCTCTCACTTCTCACCACCATCAACAGGTGTCATTAATAAAACTTTAGTGTTCTAACAGAAGAGGGCACTCTTGAACTGAAATACTGAGCAAACTTCCCCAACTTCTCATTTCCCTGAGGTAGAATTCCCTGTGATTATTTATATGGTGGAGGAAAAGCCAACATACTTAATAAATAGAAAAGGGTAACATTACTATGAGAAAAACACAATAAATGAGAAACAAAAAATTAACCCCATGAAAATTTTCCCCAGAAATAGTCCCAACCAGTGAGTGACAGAAGACCTCCATCAGCCTATTGTACTGCAGAGCCTAGAAAATGCAATTTTAAAAAAGAAAAAAGGAAAGAAGTATCATAATTGGAATGAAAGAAGAAACATTTTCCTCTTCCATAGGTGAAAAGATTGCCTAAATTATTTAAATCCAAGAGAATCTATAAATTGTAACAACAAGCTAGTTCAACAAGGTTGTTGGATACAAGACGATTATACAAAATAGCATACTCATACCAGCAGTAAGAAATTAGAAAGCATAATTAAAGTGGAAATTTTTCATTTATCATTATAACAATATCTTTAAGTTTCCTGTAAGAATACATACAAAAGAAGATATGCAAGACATTTATACAGGAAAAATTACAAAATTTGTTGGACATAAAATAATTCCTTTATTTATGGATGAGATGGTTCAATATAATGATGGCAATTATTCCATCTAGTAAATTTAACTCACTGTCAATCCAAACACAAACAGTCCAATTGACAAACAATCCTAACAGTTATAGGACTCCATAAAATGCCACAGAGAGTAGAGATAACTCTGAAAAAGAATAAAATGGTTAAACTTATGCTACAAGATGTCAAGGCTTAATACAAAGCCAGAGTAATTGTTGTATCAGTCCAGGAATATACAAATAGACCAGTAAAATAGAATATAGAGCTCAGAAATAAACCTACTTAAGTGTAAGAATTTGGTACAACATAAAAATAGCTTCATAAATTAGTTGGGAAATATCAGTTGGATCAAATGCTGCTGATTTGCTAGTCTAATAAAAGTATACATATTTACTCCATATATTATATGTTTTTCACATATATAAATGTTCTAAAAGGTTTACAGTTTGACTTCATATATAGATCTTGACTAAATTATAATTTAAAATGTCTCTTCATCAAAAGACACAATCAGTAAAGTCACAAGAAAAGTCATAGACTGGAGAAAGATACTCATTAAATACCTTACCAAAACAGATTTAGTACCCATAATTAATTTTGTAAAACTGCAAGTCTATAAGAGATGAAATCCCAAAAGAAAAATTGACAGACTAAAAACAGTCACTTTCACAGTTGAAGAAACCAGAATGGCTAATTAATACTTGAAAACATATTCAGTCTTAAAATTCAGTTGTAAACCAGTAATTAGTGAAATGCAAAACAAAACAGAAATGAAGTGCCATTTCACATCCATTAGATTGGTAATTTTAAATCTTCACAATTTTACAAAGATATTAAGAAGTGTGTTATTCATATGCTATTAGAGGAAGTATCTTGCAAAACCAAAAGTGAACATCATATGTCTTATAACCCAGCAATATTGTCTACCTAGGGAAGAGGTGTCATGGCTCATAAATAGATCTATTTCTGGAAGCAGAGCTGGGATACATCAATGTCTATGCACCAAATGGATTCATGGGCAGTCCAGAACAATAAGTTAGTATATCTGGAAGCCCCAGGACCAAGCCTATGCTAGGTGCCTCTGTTCTGCCACTCCCATTCTTGTTAATAGCTGGTAGGTCCAAATATCAGCCTCGACCAACAAATGGTTAGGGATCGCCTTTACAGTGTCCCTTTTTTGATAGAAACAGGAAAGGGCCAGTCACTTGTCTATGAAAGGAACCAAGGGATGTAATGTTCCCTCCATGTGGAAGAAGCTGATCCTCAGAGCAAGTGTATGTAGCCAACAGGAAGAGAATCTGGACAGTTTTCTAGCCCTGATTCCGGTTAACTCTGAAGTCAAGCTCCACCATAGACTTTATGAAGTTCTCTAGTACCCTTTTAATAAACTCTCCTTTTTTGCCCTAGATTATTTTAATTGTGTTCCTGTCATCTACAACTGAAAGAGTCCTATTACAATGAGACAATCAGACTCTAAGGTCATTAATCATTGTAATCATGTAACCAACTCCCCTGGCTCAGATTCTGAACACTGAACCACATTCTGATTATAATCTGGCTTCTCATATGGTTTCTTACAGAGAGGGACTGCTTTTATGAGGCTGACATGACTGTCTAGTGTGCTTGAAAATTTTATTTCTCATTATAAATTAACTAATTAGAATTCTGGCTTTTCTTGTGAGTTTAATGAGCAAAAATCCATCTCCATGAGTCAGATAAATTCTGAAGCACAGATAAAATGGTCTTTCTGGAAGTGTAAAACTGAAGAGCAGATGCTAGTAAATTTACCAGGGTAATGTCACATTGTAAGGGTGCTTGGAAAGCAGACAGCTGGCTTTCACCCAGCACCACCCAGAATCTGCCACACATGCCCTCTTCGACCTTTACAGGGCACAGTTGTGGGACATTTTATGAGGTAGAGAACCACTAAAGGTGTTTGGTAAGATAAGAAAGGAAAAAAGGTCTGATTTTCAAGTTATTGTTAGAACCATGGGATTATTTAAAACATCTGCCCCTCCGCTGGCACCAGAAGTAATGTGTGAATTGGTGATGAGATGAGTTACCCAGATCCCCAGAATCACAGTTTCTTAAACCTAGAAGAACCTTGTCATTTTTCTTCTTTCTTTTCTTTCTTTCTTTCTTTCTTTATTTATTTTTCTCTCTTTCTCTTTTTCTTTCATTGTTCCTCTTTTCTTTCTTTCTTGTCAGGAGGAGGAGCATCTATTTTCTCACCCAATTTTGTGACAGTGAGAACAAGGGGACCCAAATACAGGGTCCCATCTAGGTATGTGAATCCAACTAAGTGCCTCAAAGAAGCAGGGAATTCATTTAAAATTAATCTCATTAATACAGATACTCCTCATTTAATGACCAAGTTGAGTTCCTACAACTAGGCTGTTAACCAAATGGTTTGCTAAAAGAACTGTAGATAGTACAGTATGTGCAATGCAATATTCAGAACAAAGAAATGGCCAAAAGAAACTCCAACTGGATGACTTTGCTTCTACTTGCATAATTCTTACCTGCAGTACTATAACATATGACAGAACATAAAACTACAGTACTGTACTATATAATCAGCAAAAATTACAGTGCTGTCCTGTAAAAGGAACCACCATAAAGCCACACTGCCATTCATGTTCTTGCATGAATGAGGGTTGTAAGTTGGGTTACAGTAGATTGTAAGTCCGAACAGTTGTTAACCAGGCAGGTTGTTAAATAAGGAATATCTGTACAGATAGTACAACTGTGGTTATGGTACCACTCACCTGAACCTGGGCAATACTCCAGGGCCAACTCCCAGACCTTTGTCCTAAGGTCTACTACATGGAGGTAGAGATAAGACACATGTGTGCTAGATTTTCCAGCATGACACTGGCAGTGATGGCAAACCTTAAAGCTTTCAATGATACAAACAGCCCCACTGAAGCACAGGTGCCAAAGGTTCACCACTACTGACCTACAGTAAACTTTCTTCACTTGGAGATCGTTAAAAGTTCACACATGTGGACTGCATCTCATACATCCAATTATAACAGAGTGAATTATGGGAAAGGACTTGCATGATAGATACAGCTGACATGACTCAGCACCCCATCAATCACGTTGTCAGTCATGCTCTGAAGACCCAATGAGAGGTGCCCTAGACCCAGAACAACATTTTAAATTCTTACACCCAACAACACATTCAGCGCTCACGCCATTTTCCTTTCCACCAGCGCAAGCCTGCTCCCTCTGAACATACAATTGCTTGATTAAACTTCATTAAACTTTGCTGCTTTTTCCTTACCATTACATGACACATCCAATTCTTGGTTCATGGAACACAAGAACCTGGAAACCTATACCGGGACCCCATCACCATGGAAACAATCACTAGCAGCCGTAGAATGTCATCCTTTATTTAGAAAAGCCTGGGCCAGAGGGCCCAAGAGTCTCCATGTTGTAGGGGGAGAGGAGGAAAGCTATGAGCCCTCATGGAAATTCTAACCCATTCTTAACAGCAACTATCCTTTTTAAAAAAGATCTTATATGCAGCTGATATGGATGCCCTTGTCATTTCCTCCTACTTCTACCTTCTGAATGAAGTTACACAGATCACAAATCAAATCTAATAGCTCTTCCACAGCTGCTAAATGCCAGACCTATATTTTAGAAACCAATTTCTAAGAAGCTAGTGGGTAGGAGGTAGAGAGGAAAGGTGAATTGGAGGACAGTTTGAATTTGCTGTTACTCTTGATCCAATCCAAGCACTTTGCTAAGATCCCAAGACTCTTTGTAAGCAGTCCTTCCCTCCCATCAAAAATACAGAACTGTGATGCCCAAATTCTAGTTTCTGCTTTGCCCTTAAACTGTCAGAGAGCCTGGAGAAAGTCCCTTACACACTTTATATCTTAATTCCTCTCATTAGTGTCTGATCCATAAATATTTACAGAATAAAATGGATTAATTTATTGAAGAATCAGATTCCTTGATTGTTTCTGTGTTTTGATTTCCTCCTCTATACAATGAAGAACATACTCATCCCAGTGACCTTGTATGACTGTTAGGAGGAATGGAATAACATGTAATGCATGTATAAAAACCTCTGAAGGACAGGAAGCACCACATATACTTAAGCACAAAATGCAATGGAATATAGTGGTTAAAGAAACAGGCCCTGCAGTCAAATGGACCAGACTAATTAAAAAGGCCAGAAAAAAACAGATCTGAGGATCAGTGGAACAGACTAGAAGAGGTGAAAACAACACCAAACACACTTAGGCACATTATCTTTGACAAAGCTGCCAAACACATTCACTGGAGGAGAGTTAGTCTCTTTAATAAGTGTTGCCGGAAAAACTGGCTTTATACATGCTGAAGAGTAAACTAGACCCATGTCTCTCAGCAGGCATTAAATTAAAATCATAAAGCACTAAATCTTTTGGAAGAGAGACTAGGTAGAACTCTTGAGGACGTAGGGGTAGGCAATGACTTCATGAACAAAACCCAAACTACACGAGAAATAGTGCAAAGAATCAACAACTGGGATCTCATCCTATTAAAAAGTTTTTGCACCACAAAAGAAATCACCAAAAGAGTGAAGAGACAACACACACAGTGGGAAAAAAATTTTAGCCAGTAGTCCCTCAGATAAGGACTAATATCTAGAACATACAAAGAATTGAAAAAAGTCAGACCTCTCAAATTTAAAGACCCAATCCAAAAATGAGCATCTGAAATGAGTAGACACTTCTCAGATGAAGAAGTAGAAATGACAAATAAATATATGAAAAAATGTTTAACATCACCAGTCATCCGAGAGATGCAATTAAAACAATACTGAGATTCCATCTCACTTCAGAAAGAATGGCTGCTATCAAGAAATCAACCAATTTGATCCCCGGTACAAAAAAAAAAAAGAAAAAGAAAAGACATCAACCAATAACAAATGCTGCCAGGACTGTGGGGAAAAAGAAACCCTGCTCCACTGTTGGTAGGACTGCAGACTGGTGCAACCACCATGGAAATCAGTATGGAGATTCCTAAAAATAATTAGGATTAGAGATCACATTTGACCCAGCTATTCCCCTGTTGAGTATATTCTCAAAGAATTAAAAACACCATACCACAATCATATATGCACACCCGTGTTTATATTGACAGTTTGTAATAGCTAAATATTGGAAACAACCCAAATACCCATCAACCAATGAATGAATAAAAAGATATGGATTTTTTTATACAATGGAGTACTGCTCAGCCATAAAGAAAGATAAACTTGAGACATTTATAGCTTAATGGATGCAACTTGAGACTACACTCTTAAGTGAAATAAACCAGACACATATGTGTAAATATCACATTGTCTCTCTGGTATGAGAAACTGAAAGGGTAAATAAGGACAAAAATGTATAATAGATAATATGAAATAGGAAGAATCTGTTCAAAAGGAAAGGGAAACTGTGAAGGAGGAGAGGGGGAAAAGAAAAAATTGAGAAAAGAAGGAAAAAATGGAAACAAAACTTTTGTAAATAAGAGGGGGTTTAAGGGAGGGAGGGAGATTGGGAGAAAAAGAAGAATCAAGATATACCGTGTACAGGTACAAATTCCCTTTGATGAATGTGATCATTATGTATATTTAAATTGTACCAATAAAATTAATTTTAGCTCAGTGGCACCGCGCCTGCCTCGAAAGAGCAAAGTCCTGAGTTTGATCCCCGCTGCCCCCCCAAAATAATAATTTAAAAAACTTGTAGCTAAACACTAAAGTGAGAAGATATCTGTTTATTAAAATTTTCTTTGCTTTTTAAAAATGAGTCCAGGTGTGTGCAGATTGAAAGAACTGCTTAGAATTTTGACTTGGGTAGCATACATTTTTCTTATAAAATTTATTTTATTGAGGCACACTTTATTTAAAAATGTACCAATTAAAACAAAACAAAACAAAAACAAAACCCAGGCCAGGCACTTACTATGTGAAAGACTTTTAGAAACTTGCTTCACCCTGTGAGTCCTTTTCAATGAGGATAGCTGCAATATCTTTTTTTTTTTTTGGTACCGGGGATCGAACTCAGGACTTTGTGCTTGTGAGGCAGGCAGCGGAACCACTGAGCTAAATCCCCGGCCCTGCAGTATCTATCTTAAATGATGAAAATGAAATGAAATCAAGGATGCAAAGCCTTTAGCTGTGTCAAACATGTAGTAAGTTCATGTACAGTAGAAGAGAAAACTATACTGTAATGGTACTATTCCAACAGGGGAAGGATATTGTTCTCTGCATTTTGAAGAAACTGCAGGGTAGTAAATTGATTAACCAGGAAAAGACTAGAGGCAGAGGAATCAGTTCAAATATTTAGGTTAGCATTTGAGACTGGATCAGATTCTTGGGCCTCAGTCTCAAATATCCACCTGCTCTCTGACATTTACTCTTCCTCCCATCTTTACAGCCTCAGTGAATGGCTCCATCTCCTTCCAGTTGCCTAAGCCAGAAGCCTAGGTATCAACCTGAAGTCTTCTTTACCTGCATAAGTAACCAGTCAGCAAGTATGTGTCAATTTTTCTTTTTTAATGCACCAAAACTCAACCCTTCTTCCTGCACACTGCTATTGCTTAAAGTCAGGCCCTCACATTATGTCATGCCTTGATAAGCTTGAACTTCTTTCCTGACTGAAGTCTCAGTTGCCTAACCATCTGTTTTCTGCTTTCTTAACACAAATATGATCATTTCTACCCAATGCTAAAAAATCTTTCATGTTGCCTGCATGGTCAAATTGAAGGTCCTTAACATGGCTCTCAGGGCCTGCATCTCTGCTCCACCTTTAGCTGTCATTGCTACAGACTTATACTTTGTGAGCCAGCCATCCCCATCATAGGTCCCACTCCTCCCGCCTTTTTGTGTCCTTTATGCCCTGCCCATAGTGCTCTGGCCTCCTGTTGTCCTGGCTGACTCCAGCTCATGCTTAATATCAGCTCAGGTGTCACTTCTACCTGGAAGCCTTTCTTCCTCTTCCACAGCCATGCTAGGTGATTCCCTTGCATGTTATTTTCATCTTAGGATGCTGTGGCTTATACATTGGTCCTTTGAACACCTATTCCAACCTTTCTCCTCCCTGTTTTCCTCTCCCTAGAAGCTGAAAATGATGTAATAGTCAAGGGTAGCCATGCCACAATCCACTCAATAGATGTAGGACGAAGATCCTGGAGAGGATTTTCTTTACCTTTTCAGTTTCTCACTTCTTTTCTGGAACAGATTGGTGTTTGGAGCCATAGCAACCATCTTTATACTATGAGAACAAAAGCTGCAAGAGACTGCAATACCGATATATCCTCAAAGCAAGCTGTAAGCAGTACAGGCTATAAAGAGTTAACCCCACAACTGGCTTGTTTTGGAAACGAGTCCAGCCAAAACCTGTGCCAAGGTCAGAGTAACTCGCACCCAAATTCCATTCCCACAACTAAAACCTTAACTAGAAGGACAATGTTCTAATTATAACCATATATTTTGTCTATTCTGGTCCTAATTCAAGAATGCTTTGCCTTGTCTTTTATGAGCCTTGTTTACATTTTCATAGAAACTGCACAACTGCGCATCCTTGCATGTAGTGCTGCCCTTGCACATAGCTCACCTTTACCCCAATTGATTACCAATATAAATCAGTGGCTTGGACTGGCCAGCACCTGTGTCAGTTGCACCAGCATTGGTCATCCTGGCCCTGCTTTCTGTCTCTCTTAGTTTTGTCTTTTAGTTGTCACCCCCCCCCCGCCTCAGACTTGCATCATGCACTGAGCAGGAGACTGAGGCCTACTGCAGAGGTTTCTGGTAACATTTCAGGGGTTCTTAGTAGTATCACTTAATATCAGCTCAGGTGTCACTTCTACCTGGAAACCTATCCTCACCTTCCACAGCTGAGCTATGTGATTCCCTTGCAGCTATTTTCAGCCCTAGGATGTTGTGGCTTGTAGATTGATCCTTTAAACACCCATTCCAACCTTCCTTCTCCCTATTTTCATCTACCTAGAAGCTGCAAATAATGTCATAGTCAAGCCATGCCACAGTCCATACAATAGATGTAGGATGAAGATCCTGGAGAGAATTTCCTTTAACTCTTCACTTTCTCACTTCTTTTCTGGAACAGATTGGTGTTTGGAGCCAACTAATAAGGCTTGCAGAGAAGAAAGACAAAAAATCATCAATCTTTGATGACACTGTTTAGGAGCCATAACAGTCTTGGACATCTACCATTATAGTTCATGCCAGGTGACCAAATAAATCCTTTATTTGTTCAAGCTTCTGCTAGTTATGTTTTTTGTTACTTCCAGTAAAGCATATTTCTTACCCATATACAAGTACTGATTGACTATTTCTCTGTCACACATACTAGACAAATGAGCTGGTGGTGTCTTTTGTCTCTAAACTTTCAAAGTCCAGCTTTTCCTAGAACATGGTAGGCACTCATTAAATAGTTATGTTGAAGGAACTAATTTACATGGGACAAATGTAATTTTTTCAGGCTTGATAGCTTTCGTAAGTCATTTGAAATAATAAAATAAGGCTTACATGTTAGGACAATCATTTAACTATGTAAGGCCAAATATGGAATCAAATTAAATATGAACATCAGCAAAGATTTCCATAATTCTGGAAAGTTCTTATTCCTGTAAAACCACCTCTGTATCATAATATAGTACTACTATTCACTGGAACCAACTAAGAACTTCATTTTAAGTAATTTTAAGTAATGCTATTTTTATGACAACTATATAAACTTTTAATATTATGAAGAGTAATACTGGCTCATCATTAATGTACATAGAGCAAAAAGAAATGTCAGACTTAAATATAAATTCCACGATCATGACATTTTGAAAATCTTTGCCACTCACTTTGTTTTCTGGTTGTTGGTGTTTAAAGTAAAACACACACACACACACACACACACACGCACATATGTATATATATGTATATGATGTTATATATTGAGATATATACATACATATGATTACTCTAGTCAAACTTATTAATATATACCCATTTTCTCACAGTTACCTTTTATTTTTATGCCAAAAACACTTAAAATTTACTTTCTTAGCAAATTTCAAGTATACAATACAATATTATTAACACAGTCCTTGTGCTATTCATTAGATCTCTAGAACTTGTTGAATCTACATGATTAAAACTTTGTACTCTTTGACACACATCATCCCATTTATTCCATCCTGCAGCCCCTGGCAACCATCATTCTATTCTCTGCTTCTGTGAATTCAACATTTTAGACTCCATATATAAATAGATCGTATAGTATTTTCTTTCTTTTTATTTCACTGAGAATAATGTTCTTTAGGTTCATCCATGTTGTCACAAGTAGCAGGATTTCCTTTTTAAAGCTGACTAATATTCCATTGTGTATGTATACCACAATTTCTTTATCCATTCATTAATCATTGGATATTTAGGTTGATTCTGTATCTTGCCTATTATGAATTATACTGCCATAAAAATGGGTGTCCAGATATCTCTACAAGATACTGATTTCATTTCCCTTGGATATATATGTATATGCAAAAATGGGACTACTGGAGCACATGGTAGTTCTATTTTTAATTTTTTTAGAACTATCATATTCTTTTCCACAATGGTTTCGCCACTTTAACATTCCTACCAACAATAAACAAGGTTCCAATTTCTCCACATCCTTCCCAACATTTGTTCTTTTGTCTTTTTTACAGTCATCCTAACAGGTATAAGATATTTTATTGTAGATTTGAGTTGTATTTCTATGATAATTAGTGATGTTAAGTATTTTTTCATATAGGTATTTGACATTTGTATATCTTCTTTGGAAAACTATCTAAATCCCTTGCCTATTTTAAAATCAAGTATAAGCTGTATGATTCCTCATGTATTGTGGACATTAACACTTTAATAGATGTATGACTTGCAAATATTTTCTCCCAACCTGAGGTAGCTTTTTCATTTTATTGCTTGTTTTCTTGGCTGTACAGAAGTTTTTTAGTTTGATGTAACATTACTGTTTATGATTGCTTTTGTTGCCTACACTTTTATATCCTATCCAAAAAAAATATTGCCAAGAGCTTGCCCCTTATTTTCTTCTAGGAATTTAGTTTTAGAACTTACCTTTAAATTTTTAGTCCATCTTTGAGTCAATTATTGTATCACATGTGTTTATTATTTCATTGGTCTCAAAAACTTGAACTGCTTACATCACTAATACATTAGCAATGACAAAAATTATATCTAAAGGTCTAGTGTTCAAAGAAGTAACCACATAAACCTGGTATTTAGAGATATGAAGATTGTTTCAAATATTACTGTGGCTTAAAAGTTGCTAGCTTAAAATGCCAGTGATTTTATTATCTCTGGCTATCCTGTGTGATGATTGAGCTCACAGGGATAGTTTTGCTGTTCCATATGCTGTGGGTTATAGCTGTAGTTGCTGAGGAGCTTGACTGAGCTGAAATGCCCTAGACAACTCACTCACACCACTGGCAGCCTATTTAATTTATCATGTGGGAACTCAGCTGGAGCTGTCCAGTACACTGCCTTGGTTCTCCTCTGTGTGACCTCTTCATGTGTCTTGGGCTTCTCACAGCATACCAGCTGGGGTCCAAAAATTAGAAAGTAGATATCGGCAGTTTTCCTAAGAAGTCCCTGAGCTAAGAAGTCCCAGACCATCACTTCTGCTGCCTATTGATTAAAGTCAGTCACAAGGCCAGCCCAGGTGCAGAAGGCTGACAAGTAACCTCTTCCTCTTAATGGGAGCAGCAGCAGGAATGGATGGAGTGGGAAGGAACTACTAGGGCCACCTGTAGGGACCAGCAACCACAACAGGCAAATCATATTAATTCTTGAGGGCCTCACTGAGCACATCTGAAACACAAAAACATGACTAGGTAGATGTAACTTGACTAGCTACCACAATGAAGTCAGATCCAGTAAACACAGAAAACAAAGGACCATCTGAGTCAGCCATCAACCCACTGTGACACCAAAACTTTAGATTCAAAGGACACTATATCATGTGCTTTGATGTAAATTTTCTTACCAAATTATTTGAATTACAACACAAAGATAGCAACAGAATAGGTTACAGTTACCATCATTAAAATAATTCAAATGGGAAATTTTATTCCAGAAATTTCAACAAAAGATAAAGAACTGTTCACCATATTTATGAGCTTGATGCTCAAGAAGTTTAATTTTATGTGTCAATTTGACTGGGTCAGAGGATACCCAAATAGCTGCTTGTCTTCATCTTTTTTTCTTTTTTTTGAGACAAGGTCTCTCTATATTGTCCAGGCCGGCCTTGAACTCACTATGTAGCCCAGACTCAAACTCACAGCGATCCTCCTGCCTCAACCTCCTAAGTGCTGGGATTACAGGCGTGTGCCAACATGCCAAGTTTGTCTTAGTGACTTTCTCATCATTGAGACACAATACTTGACACCTGCACCTTAAACTGTCTCATAGTTTTTGGAATTTCCAGTCCACAGTCAGCAGCTCCAGGCAGAAGCAGCATGGTGGAAGGGTCTGGTAAAGGGAAGCTGCTCAATGTCCTGCTAGCCAGGAAGCAGAAAGCCAAAGGAAGAGCCAAAAAAGGGAAATATACCCTTCCAGATCACAGCCACAGTGACCTGCCTCATCCCACCAGACCCCACCTTCTAACAGCAAGTCAGCTATGATGTTCCCATAACCCAATCACCCGCCAAACACACGAGGCTTTGGGCCCACTTTAGAGCTAAACATGACACTGGCAAAACATTATTTCTGGGTATGTCTGTGAAGGCGCCTATAAAAGATTAGTATCTGAATCAGTAACTGAGTAAAGAAAATTAGCTTCACCAATCTGGGATGGCATCATTCAATCCACCGAGAGCCCAAATAAAACAAAAAGGCAGAGGAAGCTGAATTCTTTCTCTTCTTCAGGTGGGACGTCCATTTTCTCTTGATGTCAGACAGCTTCTAGTTTTGGGGCTTTTGAGACTGAAACTCACACTAGCAGCCCCATAACTCCCAAGTTCTCATGCCTCTCAAAAGTTGGACTGGGAGTTACACCATCTTCTCTCTTGCCTCTCAGGCCATCAAAGTCTAACATAATTACACTGATGGATTCCCTGGTTCTGAGCTTGCAGGTGGCAGATGGCAGGACTTCTTAGCTTTCATAATCATGTGAGCTGATTCCCATAATAACATCTCCTCATATGTGTACAATATTTGGGATCTGGGCTGCCTAAGTATAACAGTTTTCTCCATGTTTATAGAGGAAAGTGGGTTCTAGTTGCCAGAATGAATATTCAGAAAGCCAGCTTAGAAGAGTGTCTAAGATCACGAGCTTTGGTGTTGAACTGTCTCAGTTCAAATCCTAGCTCATTATCAACTATAAGCTGAGATTTTGGTCATGTTACTTGACCTCCCTGTGCCTCTCCATAGCATGTAGATGATGCAACCAATGTACAGAGTTCTTGTAGGGAATGAAGAATTAGCATACATAAACATATGTATAAAATAGTGCCTAGCACATAATAAGATCTAATGTAAGAATGTGATCTTATTAGTACGACTCCTACAGTTATAAGTTCTAGAAACTCAACTCAAATTTGAATTAAAAAAGAAAGGAAACTACCAGCTTACCTAAAAAAAAAAAAGTGTGATTATAATTGTCTTTTTTTCACAACTTTGCATAATTCAATTTATAAATAGATGGTTGATTAGAAACAAGATGTGCTCTGAATTTGCAGCTTGGAGCAGCAGGCACCTTCCCTTAAACTCCAGTTGCCATCCTAGTGTAACTGGCCTGGATCCTGTCCCCAGCACTTGGGCATTTGGGGAAGTGGAGATGGAGAACAGAATTCACCTATCCATCATCTGGACTAGCTGCATTACATGGAGAGGAGGAGAGGATATTGCCTAATAGAAGAAAGCCAGACACACAAAAAAGAAATAACATGTAAAATCAAAAATAAAATTCAGGTCTGTCTCAATCCTCTTCCATAGCCTTTTATCTTCCTCATCATTCTCATAAGGCAACTTTTTGATGATATTTTTGTTGCCACTGTTGTCATTTTAGACAGGGTTTTGATCTTAGTCCAGACTACCTTTGAGCTCACTGTATATCCCAGGCTGGCCTTGAACTCATGATCCTCCTGCCTCAATATTCCAAGTGCTGGAACTATTGCCATGCATCCCCATACCCAGCTGATAGGGCAATTCTTTTAAACTTTCTTTGGAAAAATGTTCAGCAACTGAGTAATATTTCACCAAGACAAGTTACTACACAAGTGCCTAAGCATAAAAGAAAGTAAATACCCTGCTTTGAGAAAAGGAAACAAAAGCAAAAACCTTAAAATTGAGGCGCAATTCCTATCTTCTGAAGAATATGGAAGGTTTTGCAGATGTTGAGTGGCCCAGTGAGGGGAATAAATTGAAAAAATTTAAACTATGACCTGAGCTGGCTACTGCTACTGTGAAGTGACCACTGCACACATATGGATTACTGCTCTCTGCCAACAATGAAAACTGAACTGCCTGAACTACTTTTTGGCCTCATTTAATTTGCCTATTTATCTGACCATGAATGTCTTTCTCTTTAAGAGTCATAAAATTTTAGCACAGGAATGGACTTTGCAGAACATTTGGTCCAATTCCCTCATTTTCCAGATGGAAGCAACTGGAGTCTAGAGAGCGTGATTAGCCAGCACAAGGTCACCTCATAGGTTTAGTGCAGGCCCAGAAGTAGATCCTAGGTTCCTATTTTCCCATACCATGTTCTTTCTGAAAGACCACACAATATCAGAAGCTATCCAGTGATCCAAAACACCAGCAGTTTCTTTTTTTCTCCTGTCACAAGGATCACGTAAGTGTTTAGGTGTGTTCTGGAAATAAGACATATTTATCATAAAATTCCAACAAATACACACCAATCACTACCACCAAGAGGCAATGAAGTTAGGTAAAAAATGACAAGATGCAGTATTAGGGCTGACCTTGTGTGACGTCTATCTTGGGTATCTCTCTATCCTCCAGTGGGTGCTCAGTGCTCAGTACTCCTGGACTGCCTTCAAACTGATCCCAGCTCTTATAGACCTGCTTCTCACACAGCAAATACCTACCCTATGCAGAACTAGGTTTTCCCTATTTAAAAAAAAACTGATTTTTCCAGGACCATGTAAATTTACAAGTGTATATTTAAATGAGAAATAAGATCTTCACGTAAAATTATATTTATTGCTGCATCTCTTTTTCAAAATTGAATCTGCTTGATATAGGTGTTATTGTTGTTTTTTCTGTTGTTTTGTTTTCTAGCTGTTTCTTTCATGGTCACAGACACAGTCCAGGTATTTTGATGTAGAAAACTTTACTTCTTAAAATGTACCAGCTACAACTGTCTGGACCTACAGACTAATCATGAAATGACTTTGTTAGATAATCAGATATGCAGGGACCCTCTGATAACTAGTGAGTCAGTTTTCCAAGATTCATAAAGAGTACTTGCAAATTCAGTTACCTACTCAAAATGCTGACAAATCAGACAGAAAAGCAAAGATTCTCAAATTAGCCTGCTCACTATGTTGTAGGTCCCATCATTTTTCCTATGTGCCTTAAAGAAAATGTGCCTCCCATTGCTTTTCTACATCTGAACTGTCTACATCCACGTAGTAGAAGTAATGTATGTCACGACTCCCTTCACGTGCAGCTGTCAGAGACAAAAGGGGCACTGTGCCTAAGAGATCTTTAGGGCTCCTTGATTCTCACCTCTCCCAACACTGGCCAGTATCAAGTCCTTGTAAACTCACTAATGGGAATGTGGTCAAGAGAAACAATAGCTCCGGCTCTACATGAGCTCAGTCTATCCTCAAAGTCTAAAAATCTAATTTTTAAAGTTTAAGTCATTATATTAATTTTAGCCTCTACCTACCTGCTCCCTCTATTACAACTTTTTTCCATTTATCTCAGTCTGTGGCATAAGGGGAAGAAATTATTCACAGAGCCTTTTTCTCTAGTTAAAGTCAGGAGTGACAAGTTCAGTAGTATCAAACATTCTAGTTCTGATTCTCAATATGTTTCACTGAGATGCTTGCTACCAATTCATGGAGGAAAAGTGTTGTGTCTTCTTCATGTTATTCCAAAGTGTATTTAAGTTGGCCACAGGTTAAGTTAGAAGAAAAAGACAAGCAAATGCCATTACAACATTGTAGATGTTATCTAAAACTTAAGTGCATTGGACTGGGTCCTTAATAACAAAGTTATATCTTTGTTTTTATTTTTTGCCTTAAGAGGTAACCTAACGTTTAAATTTACATTGTGATTGCAACCTTTCTTTTATAAGTTGAAGTGCATTATTTTGGTCCATTGAACAAACTTATTCTTATTCACTGCCTTTTAAAGTTGACATTTAACTTCCACAGCTATAGAGTTGGCAAGAAGCAAAAGAATATTTAATATTCAAGAGAACAGATTCTAAACTACTATCCCATTCTATTGTATGAAATGTCCTATAATTAATTATATTGACTGCTGGGAAGAATTACATATAGAACTAGTTGAGGACAGTTGAAGGTGCTCATATATTTATTTCCTTGCTAATACCCCTTAATCAAATAACAAAGACAAGCAATTCTAGCGATTCAAACAGGGATGATTTTCTAAAAGACCATGTCTTCTACATGCATTTACCAGAATAGAGTTGAGAACAACTTTTTGTTCTGCAGGCCTTGAGTCCCTGAATCAAACAGGACAAAAATTAGATGTTCTCCTTTCCATTATAATTTGATCTTCAACATCAGAAATAATTAACCTATTCATTCAAGATATAACTATGGTGCACCTGCTGTGGGTCAGGCTTTCCATTAGGCACTAGGGATGAATCTGTGACAGTCTTAACCTTCAGGGCATAGAATTTAGTAAGAAAGAAAAGAATGTGAGTCATTATTTAAAAGATGAATAATGTTAAGATAAAAACAGCACAGTGCTATGGGCACCCAGAAGGAAGGGTCCAAGTAAGTCATGAGAGTCAAGGTGACAATAAGTAATAGAAAAGTCCTCTGGAAGAGGTGGACTATCAGATGAGACTTATCGATTTCAGAGTTAAGATTGAACACATTGAATCTTGCTTTCTCAAATATTCCAGAATAAGTGCATAGAGTCTTTTTAAA
Organism: Heterocephalus glaber; assembly: GCF_000247695.1. The sequence continues at coordinate 3,208,244 of NW_004624736.1, forward strand.
AAATAAAAAACTCACAAGGACAGAGAACAGAAAGGACAAGAGAAATTTTTGGAGCTTAAGAGAAAATCTACAAGTAGCCTCTAGCTTAACAGAAAGCTGAATCCTAAATCTACAAAGGAGAATGGGGGGAGGGTTGCTATTGGAGAATTGAGGCTGGAGCTCCAGGCGAACTCCCTGCTATACTCTGCTGAGCAACTGCCCCTCACTTCCTCCAGTAGGAGCTTGAAACTTCATTCCCTGGAAAGGGTAAAGGAGAAAGTCTTTGGTCAACAACACAATTTTGTGACTTAAAATAATGAAACATTAGTATTAATATCCCAGTACAATTGCCCTTCACTGCAAGAGCACAGAACTGAGGTAGGATAGAAATAAAGATAGGTAGAAAGAATACAAGCAAAAATCATAATTTTTAAATTGTACTTTTAGGAAACGGCAGCTTTGAGAAACAATCAAAGTTACCCAAGTCTACGATACCATTATATTTCCTTTCCAAAGAAACTCACTCCAAAAATCCCTGAGTCTTAAAAGATACAATGAGCCCTTCTTTACTTCGCACCTGTAAATTGAGTCCTGCTTTCTTTAGATTCAAATAGTCCACGGGTTTTCACCCCCCAAAATACATAAATATCCCCAACCCTAGACAGGAATGCCACTCAATCTTTGAGCACCTGCACTCCCTTCTGAGTGTGTACTTCTTTGATTCTGTCTAGCAAAAGTGTGTATGCCTTTTACTGATGAGTCCTGTGATTCTTTTCCATGATGAGTCAAGAAACTACTCTGCATGTAGAGGCAAGCTGAGGTCTCCATCTCCTCTGAGATTTCCTCAGTCCTCATCTGGTGGCAACATCAGCTTTTCACCTTTTTGATGGGAGATTCAGGAGGTTCTTCTGGTAATCTGATCCACCAAAGAGAAAAGACTGAAATTCTAACACTTGAACTGCTTTGAAAAAAATGCCCCATCTAGATTCCTCAAGTGAAGCTCCCAGTCAACAAGTCTTACTCACAGGCTCTAAGCTCCATCTCTTCTTATCCATAAACAGTAAAGTGGGGACTGGTTACCAGCCATGAGAAACAAGATGCCTCTAATGTGGAAGACACATACCATACAAATGAAAAACAAAGAAAAAACAGGTTGGAATAACAGAGACTATGCATGAGGAAGGAAATTTTAAAATTAAAATATGTTTATTATGCCTAGATGGATAAGAAGAGATATTATGGTCATAAAACCTGACAGGGAATATATAACAACAGAATAACTTGGAAACAAACAGGATATTCAGAAGACAATTCAGTAGTCGGGTTGAAGTAATAGAAAAGAAAGTAGATATTAAAGACAAAAAGACCAATAAACTTAATGAATAATAAAAAAGACAAAAAGAAAATAAGAGAGAAGAGACAAGAAAATTAGATGACAGGCCAAGTGACTCAACATCTAATCATCTAAATGATTTTCAAAAGAGATAACGCAGAAAACAAGATAAACTAAGATGAGATAAGTTAAATAAAGCAAGAAAATGTATGTGAACCCACATGAATTTACAGACTGAAAGGGTTCACCAAGTGTACAGTAAAGCAATTCCTAAGTAGACATCAGCTACCATTCTAATTGTTTTACATGTATTAACATACTTAATCTTCACAATAATCCTGTAATATATAACCCAATACTTAGAATTTCATCATGCTTGTAAGTATATTTCCACACCACTCATCTACCCATTATGATAGTTCTTTAGGAAGATGAGTGGATAAAGAATTTTTTTGTAGTAACAATTTATACTATACCCAAAAATAAGTATAATTCTTTTATTAGTAAAAATATTAATCTCTTGCTGTTTGGTCAATTCTCATTGTTCACAGTAATGCTCGGTAAAGTTGGGGCAAACAGTGCATTAGCAAATATCCAAACATTGCTCTTAGGGGAAATAGAAGGTTAGGGTTCTGCCAGCCTCTGGCCACAACATATCACTAAGGGATTGACCTTATTCTTTGTGTATTTCTGTTTAAAGACATCTTATTTGGAATTTTTTTTTTTTTGGTACCAGGGATCAAACTCAGGTCCTTGCACTTGCAAGGCAGGCGCCGGAAACACTGAGCTAAATCCTCAGCCCCTTATTTAGAATATATTTTTGATTCACTAACATTGGACTCACCACTAACTATACCTTTTTCCCGGATGAAGTTTGACTAACACAAGTACTTTCTGCACTTGATCTTAGCCAAAAGGCCGAGAAGCCATACAAGTACTTTCTTTAAGAGGCACAGCATAGCCTTCTTGCATTAGAAGACGACATGACACTTCAGCAGTATGCTCAAGGGACACTTTAACAATTAACATAAAGCATGAAAGATGGAAAAATATGCCACTAAAGAGACTGAACAAGACACTTGTTTATAGTATAGGGGCTGAAACAAGAAGGCAGGTCAGCTTTTTATTTGACCTCAGCTAGAAGTTTGCAGATCAAGTGACTTAAAATTTTTGGCTAGGTCTACAAATAACACATCAGTACAGGTATGATTCAGAGGTTACAAATAAATTTTAGAGAGTAGGAGCATTCACAAATACAGAATATGTAATGAGTGTGGACTGACTGTTTTAGTATTACTATTATTATTATTACTAATGCTATAGCTCTTGATGGACAGAAATCTTTCCTTAAAGGAAAGCCCAAGATGTCATATAAAGGGTATGCTTTCACTCCTTCAAGCAAACCTCTGGAATCAATAATTTTATGCAATCTGCAGCAATTTAAGAACTACTTACATTTTGCCCTGGTCTGGTGGATGTCTAGTAAAGACAGCCCCAAAGCCCGTGGCAGGTAATCCAGTGTTCCTATAAACAAGACAACAAGTTCTTGAAAACATGTCAGACTGGCATACATAAACTTTCCAAGTCATACAAAGCTACTTTGGAGCTGAATTTTGTGACTATTTTTAAGAGTTTCTATGTTTGTAAAATGTGTACACTTTGCAAAATAAAATGTACCAGCAAGTAAAATGAATTTTTAGTATTTTATCATTACTTTCACTGCATTTCTCTGTAATGACAATATAAGATAAAGTCTATGTCATGCACTTCTATCCAGAGGCACTGTGCCAGGGTGCAGGACTACAGATGTAACTAAGAAATAGTTCTTACAAAGAACACTCTCTGGGGAAACTCATTCACATAAACAACTGCATTCAAGTCCAACTGTTAAGTAGAACATAAAATACACAGATGGCAAGGATATCAGAGCATTTACTTCTGATTAATGACAACCTAATCCTCACTGCATTTCAGGCAACACTTCTAGGCACATTTCCTATTTTCTTTCATCTAAACTTCACAATGCCCTATGAAATGAACGCTTTCTCAAGTAAGTTGATGAAGTGGGGTTCAAACTACTCTGAACACTAGGCCAGAATAATGTATAAAGAAGAAATGAGATTTTTAGGCAGATCCAGAATAAGTACAGTGTTATCTAGTAAGCAACTGAGGAAAAAGAAATTCCAAACAGAGGGAGCATCTTTAGCCCAGAACATGGAAGCTTGAGACAAAAGCATTTGCTGGGGGTTTAGCTCAGTGGTTCCACTGTCTGCCTCGTAAGCGCAAGGTCCCAAGTTCGATCCCCGGTACCAAAAGAAAAGCATTTGATGTGTAGCTGGGGTCTCTATCCCTCTTGCTCCTGATAACAATCCTTTCCACATGTGCATATTCCGTAAGCTAGAGAAGGTTCTGGGAATACCTTTCGATCATCCCAGAGCACAGGGCTTCCTCATTTAATAAGGCCTTGCTCTTTATTTCAGCCAATTCTCTTTTTAAAAAAACTTGTGACATCTGTTCCTGTGTTTCTGACATCCAAATCTGAAAAAAAATAGAAGCCAAATATAAGAAAGATTAATCATCTACATGGTCAGTTTGTAAAATACACTCCTATTGAAGTACCTTCTGCTTTTAATTGTTGACTCTAGTTGACATTTAAAAAAAAGTAATATCTCAGGATCACAACGTAGGGAGAGACTCGGTCTCAAAATAAGAAAAAAACAATTTTTAAGGGCTGAATATAGCTCAGTTCAAAAGCCCTGGGTTCAACCTCCTGTACTGCAAAAAAAATTATCTCATAACCATCAACTATTCAACATAAATACCTAAAAATAGCAATTCTTTTTTTTTCCTTTTTTTTTTTTTGTACCAGGGATCAAACTCGGGTCCTTGTGCTTGCACAGTAGGCAGCGAAACCACTGAGCTAAATCCCGGGCCAAAATAGCAATTCTTTACTGTATTGTTGCTAGAAAAGACATTCAGCCAACTAAATACTCTACCTACTTTCTATCTCTATCTTTTTCCTTCTCAGGGTTGGTTTATTTTTACTTCTCTAAGTGATAAAACACTTGTAGCACTCACTTTGTAAATCAAAAAAGATTTCATTATTGTCACTGTCATCATTATTATTCATTCTCATAAGAATAATTCTTTGAATTGGCAAGCAATTATTACTGTGGGAGATCATCTGAAAATTGTAAGATATATTCAAATCAGTGATAGAAACATCATGGGTAAACAAAAGTGGTTGCTAAGGATTCAATATTTCCACCTTGAAAATAAATCTAGATCATAAATCTGGAGGTTCAGAGCATAGAACCAGAACTCACCACCAAGACAGACAGCTCATTATTTTTCCTGAACCTAAAGACTAGATTCCCTTAAAATATACACTGAAGGCTTAGAACACCTTAATCCCACTGGCTTAAAAACAAAAAAGAATGACTGCTCTTTAGAGACCTGGAGACTTCAACTGCAAGAGCATCACAGCTATAGTAAAAGACCTTTGGTCCATTTTGAGTTAGCAAAAAGGCTCAACTACAACTACAATCCTACCCTCCTTAAAAAGGAGCTTAATACAGTTTCTGGTCTTGGTCCCCTGGCCCATGCCACAGATTCTTGGCTTCTCTGATCACTGAGCTCCAAGAGTTCAACCTCCTAAGTCACTAGCTCCCAGTCCAATTCCCAGCTTTGCCCATCTTTTCAGCAGTAGAACATCCACAAATCCACCAGCCCTATATGACAGAAAGATATTGCCAAACCTGAAATAATGAGAAATTAAAAGAAATAGATAATAATAACATCTGTGGAGCTTAAGCTTGAGTACTTATTCTGTGCTAGACACTGTATTAAGCACTGTATGTGCATTATTTCATGTGACTGTTGTGCACCAATCATGATCTCAAAAGGAAAAAATAATCAAATTGGCAACTTAGGGAAATTTAATGGTCTGTTTATAAAAGTATTGGCAAGCATTACAAAAACCAACAATGTTGATTGAGGACAGCATTAGTGAAGAGACTTAGGTTAGGTCAGTTAATGGAACCCAGAAAAACCTAGAGCCATAGAGCATCACCTGACAGTTGTGACTTTCAGAACAAAGATACAGCTATCACCAAACTTTGGCATTACAAAGAGGAAGCCAGAGGAATAAATGGCCACACTCACTTTCCTTTTCCTTTTTCTGATCACCTGACAGTCCCTCCCTTGGGCCAAACCCAGTGAGACACCAGGGGACAAGTAAGCTTATTGATGCAATCCAGCACTTGGTTGAGAAGGATAGAAAGTAGATCTGGAAAGGCAAAGGAAAAATACATGACATAATTTATTTCCATAGTAGGAATGGGAGAACTGAAGCTGAAAGGGATTAATGCACAAGTAAACTAGTTAGAAAGTAGTTCTGTGATTTCAAAACTCATTCAATCTGGTTCATCCATTCATCTATCCATCCATATCTACAAAGCACCAGACATCATACTAGATTATAAGGTGCTGCAGTTTGGATAGGCTTAATTGTACCCTCCCTAAAACTTCATGTGGTTGGAAGATTGGTTTCCAGGATGGTGGGACTGGGAGGTGCTTTGGAACCTCTGAAGAGTGGGGTTTAGTGAGAGGTCCTTGGGTCATTAGGGATGTGAGGTACTCCTCTTGCAATCCCTTGGCAGTTCTTGAGAGAAGACTGGCATACAAGGAGCAAGCCTGGACCCACTCAGCCTGCCTCACTGTCTAACCCCCCCACAATGTGCTCTGGCACTTTCTGCCATGGAGCTCTCACCACAGCCTGTGCTAATTGTTTGAACTTTCACCCTCCAAACCTGTGATCTAAATAAACCTCTTTTTAAAAAATTAGTATTATATTGTAATGATGGAAAGCTGACAAATAATTAGGGAAGGAGTGATTAAAAAAAAAACCCTAAAAGGTTATATATACTGGTGGTGGCTCAGAGAATTACAATACATTGTGGGGATAATAATAACAACAATAGCACATGTCCAAACACAGTTCTAAGCGTTTTCATGTTAAGTGCTCGTTACAACTCTACTCTTCTCACTTTGCACATGAGGAAATAAAAGATAAAGAAAGTTTTAAGACAAGCAAAGCCACAACCTAGTAAGGAAAGGAGCCAAGAATCAAAGAGAAGCTGTCTGAACCCAGAGCCTACCATAACTTGTGTGTTTCCGGTATCACAGGAAAGTGTTAACCCCTAATATTAGGCCTTTGCTCTTCATGAGTAATGGAATCCCCACATTTTAGCTAGACACATCAAGTTGCGGCCCACATTTTCCAGCCTCCCTGATACTTAGATATTACAGACGACTAGATGGGACAATGGAGCATAAGTAGTGGTATATAGGCTCCAGGAAATTCTTTCTTTTCTTTTCCTCTTCCTGCTGCATACAAGTGAGCATAATGACTGGATTCCAGGAGCTGTCCTGAGTGCTATCCAAGGACTGGCACAGCAGAAAGATGGAAGGAGCAGGTAAGTATCTAGTGACAATCTGTGGGATTTCTATACCAGTCCGGGCCTGGTATCCTCCAGAAGTTTTGCATGGAAGGATAAAACCTTACGTGATGGCCTCTGTTGATTTCTGATTTCTAATACATGTAGGCAAACCCAATCCTACACCATCTTAATGTGAAAAATCGTTTTGGTGTTAAAATGTTCATAACCTGACATAAGTATGGGTAATTCATAAAAGTACTTTCATAGGTTTAAAAGTCTTTTAAGTTATATATATAAATCACAAACTGAACATTGTCAACTTAGTGCATGCAAAAGCCAAATTAACACAGTACAAACTTTAAAAATGATCATTAAAAGTTCCACTTAATTTTCATAATAAAATCTAGCTTGAGTCAAAGAGTAATATAGAAAATATCAAATGTATACAGGAAGCTCATTTCATAATATCATTCTTAATTCCTATTTTCTTGAGTATCAAATTTTTTAAGTTCTAATTTCTAAACTTCCAAAATAAATGCCCCCATATGTGCTGTTTTTAAGGAAACCTAGTAGACATAAATATTGGATAATGGATACAGAGAATGAGGAAATCACTGATAATTTCCTTTCAAGTTACATATTTGGAGGATAACCCAGTATCTTTCCACAGTGCATGACTTATTCTCTGGCAGAATCCTGGTAAGATTCATTTTAGATGATCTTCAATTGACAATTCTTTCTTGGGTTTCTGATAAGGCCTCAAGAAAGCAGACTCCTCTCATCTATACTGAAGGAAGAGCAGGTATTTCCGAGGTCAAGTTTTCCTTCTGATTCCATAGGCTATTTCTGGACCCCTCTAGCTTGCTATCTTTTATCTAACACGAATGAGACCACAGACTAGGGATGGCGAAACTTTTAAGAGTTTTCAGTGATACAAACAGTCCACTGTGGCATTCATGCCATAGGTTTGCCACCACTGCCCTAAACAGACCCTCAAGTCCCCCAATCTCCAGGGCGTACTTCAAGTTTCCAGGGTGGTATCCATGAGGTGTTGCAGTGTACAACCATGGCAGAGTAAAGTATGAATGATTACTCGGAGATGAGATTTAGTACATTCATTGAGAGGGCCCTCTCAACTGAGAGCAGCCAACATGAAGAAGACTCCCAGGAGAAGCCCTGAAGCCAAGAACTTTCCAGCTTTTATTTAGAATACCAGTATAAGCGAAAAAAGCAGAAGAAAAGCAGCTTGCGCAAGGAGCTGTCTCACGGCTAAACAGTTTTGCTTGGGGAAAGAGGAAGGACAACAGCCAAGACCCAACATGCTTCACTAATCTAAACCTCTTGTTGTTTAACCTTTCACTTCTCACAGAGCCTGTATGGTTTTGTCCCAAAATTTAGCCATTCACTCCTCAGCCAAGTTCCTCACGACGAAGCTCTAATGCATAAGGTGTGAAATGAAGGGCATACACTTCCCGCCCCCTACCCTCTGAAAGTGGGACCACGGTGGTCTCCTCTCTCCTCTCTCTCTGTCCTCTCCTCTCCTCTCTTCACCTCTCCCTCTCTCTCCTCTCTCCCTCCCTGCCTCTCCCCTCTTCTTCTTCTTTCTTCTTGTTGTTGTTGTTCTTCCTCCTCCTCCTCCTCTTCTTTCTCTCTCCTCGCCCCCCCCTCCCCCACATATCTCCCCATCATGATTCCTCTACATTCTATACTTTTATACTTTTATCCAGGTCTTCTCAATTTCATTAATTTTTGATTTGTTTATATTTAAATCTTCCAGATGAAAAAGACCAAGAAGTTAATGCTTTGCATGTCCTACATGAGTAGTTTGCCAGTTCACTTGGAATAAAGTTAGGATCTTAGATCTTCAGTCATAAAGAAGGAAGAGCCTTATTTTAGCCTGTAATATAACATTCTCCCTACCAAGGGTAGCATTTGAGCATCATTGCCAAGACATCAGCATGAATAATAAGTGATACCAAGCCTTTGTTAAAAGTCTTTACTTTTAAAAATCATCACAAGGGAATTCTTATTTTTCAGCAACAGTTTGGCAGTTTTTCCCTTGGAAATCCTGTTTCTTTTTTCACATCTAGGTTAATTCAGTAGTGCCATGTATGGATTCTAAAGGATCCCAGAGAGGTCCCCAATACAACCATCATTATTTTAATCAAATGGGACTCATAAGGTACAATAAAAAAATTTAACCCCCATACTTTTTCAAGTAAGCTTTTATAGGAGAGTTATTTTCCTGCCCCCAGAAGAAATTAAAATCTTGGATGTCTCATTTCTTTTTTCTAATCATTCTCAGAAAACAAAACCATTTTTTGTCACAAAACTGTCTTGGTCAGGTAATTAATCACAGTCAATCACAAAGGGGCTTTCTAGTTGCCCAACTCTCTGAAGAAAGAGAAGAACAAAGCAAGAGGAGAAACAGAAAATCAACCAACCTTACCTCATTTCTCACCCCCTTCTTCCCTTTGCAGACTCCCCCAGTCTAAAGCAGGCCATTGCTGGAGGAGGAGAAAGCTTTAACCTTAGATAAAATTCATCATTGTAATGAGATATTTTAATTATTGAAATGTGACCAATGGACTTTTTATTATCTGAAAGTGACAATAAAATTATCATATCTGCATAAGACTTTATCCAAGCATAAATAAAGAACTCTACAAAGCAAGGAAAATAGACAGTGGAATTAAAGAATATAGATGCGTGTGTGTTTGTGAGTGTCCAAGTGTGCATGCAGCCTGATAATTACACCATTTAAGTCCCATTTGTTCAACATAAGTTATACCTGCCTAAGCAAATTAATACTTGTAAAAAATTAAAATCTAGTTTCTCTAAGAATTAAACTAGGGCACAATTGTTGAGGTAGAAATGGAACAGCAAAGAAGAGTGATGGGATCCAAAATGCATTTGGCCTGCTTTCATTCCTGTCCCACATTCCTAGAAATGATGGAGGAGATACATGCTAGAATAAACCCACAGATGTAGGAGAAATAAACAAAGTTCACTCAGTGGACCAAAATTCTTGAAACAGGAAAGCAAATGCAATTCTGTTGATACTGAAAAAGACAATTCAATGTAGTTCCAGGAAAGGATGCTCAATCTGGTGGCAGCAACTTCAAGTTCAGAGACAATGGAGACAGGAAACAAATTATCTTTCTTTAATCATGACTTTTAAAATTATTCTATCTATAAAAGTTTGATCCTATGCTCCTTTTAGGTTCTTAGATATGAAAGCATAAAGCATCTGTAAGATTACCTACTGGTCAAATTACAATTCCACTACATCAAAGAAAAATAGCTGAACCAATTAAGTTAATTATAATCTAATTAATCAAATCTGGTGTAATTGTATGCTTTTATCTCTTTTTTAGGGTCACTAATTTTTGAATGGCATAATTTTATCCACTAAAAGAGCTCATATGAAAGCCTCCTTAGCTTTTCCTTTTTAAAGTTTTACTTTATTTTTAATTGACACAATTAATTGAATATATTTATAGGGTAGGATGTGATGTTTCAATATTGTGCAAAGATCAAGCTAATTAGCTTATACATTACCTCAAATATTCATCATTTCTTTGTAATGAGAACATTTAAAATTCTCTCTTTTAACCATTTTGCACTACACATTATTAAGTATAGCTATGGTGCTGTGCAATACAATACCAGGATTCGTCCCTTCTGTCTAACTATAATTGTGTACCAGTTGACAAACTTCTGCCCCTCCTCTTCCACTTCCTGTCCCCTCAGCCTTTGGTGACCATCATTCTCTCCTCTTCAATGAGTTCAACTTCTTTTGATTCTACATGCAAGATCACAAGTTTAAGGAATACAACATACACTACTTCCTCGGAAGTGGCCTTTCTTTAGCCTCTCTGTGGCTTTCATGTTAATACCCGTTTTGCTTGTAAGAAAGGTACAGAAGAGATTGTGATGGGGCCTTTGGTAGTGTTGTTGCAGATCCTTGGGTGAGGGGTTTTATGAATTAAAGAAATAATAATGGAAGTACTCCTGGTCATTTTAGTTTGCATAGAATTCACTCAGGTGTGGTTATGTAGCACCTGAATAAAGTTCAAATAAAATACCAAAACAAAATATTGCAATTTAGAATGCCATTACCAAAAATCACTTAGACTAATAAGACAATCAGAGAAACTTGAGTGGCTTGAATTACTGCTGTCCTGTGGATTTAGATCTTCCACGGCTCCACTTGGCTTCCTGAAAAGCTTCAGGAACCATCAGAATAGGAAACCAATTATCCCACTGGCAAAACATGACCAGTACATTTCCAGATTCTGCCAAGAGATTGTTCCTTTAAGATTCACCTCAGGAGTTTCAAATGAAGCCATCTCTAAACCAGTGACATGAAGAAAACTAAAGTAAAGGAATCAAGAGAGATAATAAAAATAGGCCACTCAAATACAAATGTATAACTGGCTCCTTGAATATGTGGGACTGGAAGTAGGTACATTCCAAAAGCAAACCTATTCTTCCTTCATCACTGGGCATCCTTAGGCATTTGGAGGGGCTGGTCCTTTCTCATATTCTTTAATGAAAGATAAGACAAGTCCCAGGACTTTTCTGCTTACTCTCAGATAATAATGTACCAAGAGAAGTCTCGCTGAGAGAAGTAAAATGCCTAGTCCCATATAATAGTAGTCAAAACTTCAAATTTGCTTTAAATGTGAACATTTGCATGCCTTATGTCTTGGGCTCACTTTGGCCTAGACTACCATTGTGGAAATGGGGCCACAGTTGCTTCTAAACTGTCTCTCTTGGAATTCTTTCCTACTCCCCACCTCCTCCTGTGTGGTTGGAGGATACAAGGAAGGGAAGAGAAGTAAATGCAGGGAGGATAAAATACAATCTTGTCTGGATTTCCTCTACACAGGCCAACCTCTTTGAAATTGATAGAAATTGAGAAATCACTTTCTTGGGATGCTCTGGTATACTTTGGAAGATTCCATGGCATATCCCATGATGTAGGATCCCTCTAGCTGGACTTAAATGTCCTGCTTCTACCCCTAGAATTCCAGCCAATCCTCTTCCCATGCTGCATGAGGCCTGGCTCTGAAAGGGCTTCATGTTCTTTCTCTTCCTCATGACCCACACCCTGATCCACAAGGGCCGCATCTGCGCTCAAGTACTCATAAGTCTTGCTCCACCTCTGGCAGACAGGTAGCAGCCAGAGGCAGCTTCCTCCTTCCACTCTGCTTCTTCTGCTAGATCACCAGAGCCTTGTGTCCGTAATCTCACCAGGCACCCAAGAGCTTTGCGGATGAGACTTTGCAGATGAAACTTAGAGCACATATTTTCCTGCACTCTCAAACTTTTTTTTTTGGCTGTTCACATTTCAGTTCTCTTATATCGTTTGTGTGACTGGGGACCTAATAGCACTGTCTTATTTGGAGATTTTATATAAGTGACCTAATACTTCATAGTGGCTTATGAAATTATTGTTTTGTTCTTGGCCTTTTGAGCCTTAGCCAAATATAGATAAATACCAAATATAGATATTTTAAATACCATTAAAATAAATGATGTTAACATTAGCCCCAGCAGCAAAATTTAAGTGCAAAGAGATTTTCAATCAGCTAAAGAGAAATGCCAGTAGATATAAGCAGCAGCCACTCAGCAGCAATCTTACAAACACCAAAAATGCCAAGAAGGCATTTGGGAGGGGAAAGAGGCAAGAAAGGGTAGCCAGCCACATGTGTGGGAATACTTTGAGGAAACAGGACAAAAGTTAAGATGAGTTAAGATGCAAGAAACCAAAGCCCAAACACATATGCAGTGTGAGATATACTCTACCCAAGCCAGATGAAACCGTAATTAGAATGCAGCATAGGACATTTTAAAAAGCTGTTGGACTGGCTGTGGTGCTATTTGGCACTCCAGGAAGTAGCTTGAAAAAGTATATAAGATCTTAGACATTAATGCCAGAGGATAAAAATGGATTTTAATTTTTAATATTCTTTCTAGCTGTTTGATCTTAAACAAGTGATTAAACTTCAGTTGGTCTCATTTCCTTTGTCCACACAAGGCATATGTACCTGCCTGAAGTGTTGTCCAGAGGATGCAGTGAGAGACTTTTAATGTAATCATATTATTGAATTGATCTTATTTCATCAATAGGATGCAATCATGGAGCAACTTTCTTTAGATCCAGTTGTGCCTTTCATTACACAGCTAGTTCTCTCTTTTTGCTTGATGGAAATGTCAGCCCAGTTTCATAGCTTTTCTGGGCCACTCAAATCTCAAGGATTTTATCCCACTTGTGAATGTTCCCAGACCAGTGAAATAATATAGCTTGGTCTATTATATGTAAGTTTCCTCCTTTCCCATCTCAGTTCTGCCTCAGGTCTGGGAGCCTGCAGTGAGTGCAGATTTGCTCATCACTGTGTCCCTCTGCTACTTCCCTTTTCTACTCATGGAGGCCTCTTAGGCCTCACTGACAAGGAGACACAAGATGTAAAGGCACAGTGTTAAGTACTCCTTACTCTCTTGGCTTGCACTAGTGCCTCTGGGGTTGAAGGACCCTCAAAATCACCTCCTCCTCTCCTAGAGGATTTCTTAATTGTTTTCAGGCATTCTCTTACTAAGGTTCTCCAACTGCAGCTAACTGAAACAGTAAAGTTTCTCCTTCTGGCTGAAATAACTCCTCTTCCTAAGCTTTGGGTATCTGGTGGGTCCCTAATTTGGGGTCTCTTTGCAATCTCCACTCCTGGCAAACTTTTTCAAGAGGACTCTAGAGGATTTTTCCCCGTGGCTCCCACAGATAACTCACACTCATAAATTTGTGGCCCTTGCTATGCCTGTTCCAAGGACAGCTCACTCCCTTTCTCCTCTTCTGGCACAGCAAGCAGAACATATTTAGGTTCGCAGGCATATGCTGTTTACCTGGACCCTGTCTTCTCCAAATTTCAGGACATACTTACTGACCTGAGTGACTCCCCAGAAGGTCCTCTCAAATTCAGAAGAAGGGACATGCAACCCTCAACTAAATAAATTCTCTTTCAATTCTTCAGGCCCTAGTCTTCAGGAACATAACTACTAGTATTGGTTCAACTTAGTTCATAATTTCTCAGAAGGTTCTACCTAGGGAGTCCAGTAATTTGCTTTAAGATGTATGGTTCCTGCCAGTGATCAGTAGTGTTCTAGTCTTTAAGTATCTACCACAACTCTGTGACAACAGAAAAAGGTATTTATCCACCTATTACATGAAGGCCTGTAGGCCTTGTATGTATATCCCCTTCTTCACTGTATACTTGGAGCCTTGGGTGAGTCACATAAGACCTGGAATTCTAGGTCTAGAACTAAATTAATATCTTTCTTGCCAACTTGATAGCCTTCTTGTGAAGATCAAATATCAACATGGAAGGACAAGTTCTTTATACATGAAAAAGTCTAATAGAGAAAAATGTAACTTAGTACAATATAAGAAGAGCAGTTTCTCCAAAAATAAAAACTCCTAAATACATTTTCTTCCTAACTAACACTCTAAAGCGGGTAGAAGGACAGAATTTCTGTGGCCATCAAGAAAAAGACACAAAAAAGGCAAACTTTACTTATACAACTTCTATTAAACCTGAGACTTGGCCACCACAATATATAGAATCTAGGGGAAGAAATGCTTGAGGAGCCTACACCTTAATTTCATTTCATCTCACTTTTTCCTAGAGACCATTTTAATATGAAAAGTAAATGTTTAAAGGTGAAAAACCCTAAGTACATGCCAACCAATACTTGTGGTGGCCAATTTTCTCCTGTTCCAATCAGAGTCATGCTCCAAAAGGCATGGGTCTTGGGAGAGTGGAATAGGGTGATTACTGACTGAGTTGGGCATCAGACTCAAGTGCCCCAGCCATATGCCAGCTGATGACCAACAAGGCAGCTTGGTGCAAAGGATAAGAGGGGTGGGTAGAAACTGAGAAACCTCAGATTGCTCCCCAGAATAAGGCAAGAGAAAAATCGGAAAAGAAAGTGTGTTTGAGTGCATGCATTTGTGTGTGTGAGTGTGTGTGTGTGTGTGTGTGTGAACTGTTATGATTTGAATTTGAAATGTCCCCCCAAACTTATGTGATAAAGGCTTGGTTGCCAGCTGATGGGGTTTCTGCAAAGTGATTAGATCATCATGGCTCTAACTTCATCAAGTGGTCTAATCCATTAATGGGAGAATAATCTAATGTCATTATTGGGAGGTAATGGAAATAAGATGTGGGGCCTAGTTGAAGAGAGTGTATCATGGGGGCAAGTGATCATAAATGGTAATACATGAAGGAATAAGAACTGCCCAGCAGATTAGTAAAGATCAGGGTGTGTCTGTGGATGACTGACATATAGAATGCAAACTGAGGTGGGAAGACATTGGCTCTGGTTGGTTCTAGATTTGGGTGGTACCAAACAATAGGCTTGTACCCTGAACAGAATAAAAAGGGAAAGAAGAAGGAAGCCATCCCTCTTTTTTCTTGGGAGGAGCTCCAATCTTTGCCACTGCCTTTGGAAGTTCATCTCCAGTTCCTTCAGGCTTCCAATGAAGACTCTTCAGCTTTCCAACAGAGATCCTTCCACCTTCCCACACAGATTAGCATCAGACTGCAGTGAGCTCCAGTCCTCCTACCTTCAACTGGATCCTCCGCCCCTCCACTGTGCAGGCAGCCATTTTGCATTCTTCCACTTCTGATCTGGCAGTCATTTAGACTGGTCTGATTCCAATCCTGTAGGCCTATCTAGTCAATTCTTTGTATAATCATGTTCTTTACATTAAATCTGTTCCCTAAATGAACTCTAACTAATACAGGGCATGACCTTGGGAACTATATCTGATTCCCCATCCCTTCCTTTCTGGATCTTTTTCTCTTTCTCTTCTTCCTGGCTGCCATGAAGTGAGCAGATTTCCTCTTCTATGCCCTCCCACCATGACATTTCTACCTCCCCACAGATCTAAAAGCAATGAAGCTAACCAACCATGGACTGAAACCTCTGGAATTGTGACGCAAAATGAATCTTTTCTTTTAAAGCTGATTTTCTCGGGTATTTTTGACACTGATAAAAAAAGCTAATGAACATAGGTGCAATAAGAAATATCTTCCCTTAAAACTGTCTTGGTTTCCGTAAGTTCCTTCATTCCATATCCAAGCAGCTGTAACTTTACAATAAATCTCTATTTTTCAGGCTATCCTTATTATTCTTTATCCAGGGAGAAAAAGGAAGGGGGGAAATTGCACTGCCATGGTAAGCTAAACGATTCCTATCACCCTGAAGAATAGAGAAACTTCTAGAACAATTTCCAGTATACAATTATGAATCTGCCCAGCTTTTGGGGACAGAATATGGTACAAACCTAGTCCTCTTAGTACATTCACATCCATCATTGTCCTAAGCAGCTCTTCAGGCCCCAAAGCCATCCATCAAGGCTGAAATGAGTCTTCATCTAGCCCCAAAGCCTCCAATATGGTAGAACACTGTTTGGGAGTCTTTTAGAAGTTGAGCTCCTACCTCATGTTTACTGGACAGACACCAAAGCAGACTCATTGTAATTCACTCATAGCAATTCACACAGAAACTATGTATGCAATGCATATCCATTTTGTAACTGGGTCATACAAATGTTATCAGAATATTAATAGCACATTTAAATTTCTTGCCACTCCACTATCTTGAGACAAGAACAAAAGACTTGAAATCAAAGTCTTGAGTTCAAATTTCAATCCATTCCCCAGCTGTGTGACTTTAAGTGAGTTGCCTAATTTCTAGGACTTTTTCCTCTCTGTAAAACAGAGATGATAATACCTTGTGTGGGTTACTGTGGAGGCTAAACAAGACCTCTAGCAAGCTGCTGCCATAGCACCAACAACATTATCATATTAAACATTTCTTGAGTACTTTCTAGGTGCCAGTTGGATGTTAAATGTCCCCCAAAGTTAAAATATGTTAAAGGCTTAGGCCCCAGGGTGGCAGTATTGGGAACTACTCAGGACCTTTAAGAAGTATGACTTAGTGGGGGTCATTAGGTCGTTGGGGGTGTGTTCTCCAAAGGGGTTATGGAGGGGGCAGGGATTTAGCTCAGTGGTTCCACCATCTGCCTCCCAAGTGCAAGGACCCGAGTTTGATCCCCAGTACCAAAACAGGCGGGGTGGGGGGGGGAGGGGGGGGGGTTATGGTGCCCAAGTCTCCCAATCTCTCTCTGTTTCCTGTCTCAAAATATGACCCCTAACTCTGACATGCATTCTCACAATTATATGCCACCCTTACAAGAGACACAAATGAATGGAGTCACCTAAGTTTATACTTGAACCTCCAGATCTGTGAGCCAAAATAAACCTCCCTTTACTTCATAATAGCCAATGTCAGGTATTTCATTATACTGACAATATTAGTCAAGTACTTGTTACTGTGTCAAAATGTCTGAGATAAACAACTTCGGGAGGAAAGACTCATTTTGCCTTATGGTGTCTGAGGTTTCAGCTCACAGTAAGCTTGCCTTCAGGTTTGTACCATGGCAGAACATCATGAGAGAAGGTTGTGGCAGGCCCAGAGAGGAGCTGCACAGGTTCACGGGCTTCTACCAGAGGCCTGCCATTCCATCAGTGAGTGCATCCAGATACCAGAGAGCAGCTGTCCCAGATCAGCATGGCTGCAGGCTGATCCCAGTTGGGGGTCCACCCTGACCCAAGAGGCTCCTGCCCACCCAACCAGGCTAGGACCAATCAAGAGAGGCACTGCATGGGCTAGCGGGCTTCTGCAAAAGGCCCACCATACCATTGGCCACAGCCATGGACCCACCTGGAGAAAAGCTGTACAGACACACAAGCAATACACAGAGGCTTACCAAATACAATTTATAAGTGTGGGGTGACCCTAGCCAAAGCCTGTGCAAACAACAGGAACTGGGGTGCACAACCCCCAACCAAAGGCCCTCACAGACAACAGCTACATAGGGGCCCCTGTGAGAAGCACACCTAGATATCATCCCAAGTGTGCATAGGCACCAGCCAGAAGCCTGCCCAGAAAACAGGTCAGCTCAGGGATCCAGAAGGCCACGACTCTGAACCCAGGAATGGTGTACTGCTGACCAGCAGAGTGAACAGTGGATTGCTGAGAATTCAAGACCACTGGGTGAGCAAAAAGTCACCTCAACAAAGACACAGCAGCCTGCATCTTTGAAATGAGAAGACACGTAAATAAGTCTCAAAACCAGACTTCCAGATCACCTAAGGCAACCTCAAAGGGAAACAAGATGGAACAATCTGATACTCAACCACCTGGACTCCTGAACTAGCAAAGAAAGAGGACCTGTAAAAAATAAAATCAGAAATAATTTCTCAGATAACAGCAGAGATTGTGCCCATAGTACAAGACATGATTAATAAATCTAAAACAGACACATAAAAAAATAGGGGAGCTGAGGAACATGATGGAATCTCAACAAAGGAAAAAAATGGAATCCATAAAACAGATGCTAACAGATTTTCAGGAGATTAAAAATTCCATTGAAAGTTTACACAGCACAATGAGTCAATCCAAGGATAGAAATTCAGATATGGAAGACAGGATTGCATTTAGTGACCAGTAAAAGAAAAATTTCTTAAAAATGATAAGGGACCATGAGAAATCAATCCTGCAGCTGCTAGATGATATAAAGAAGAATAACATCAGAATTACTGGAGTCAATGAAGAAACAGGAGAGAGTGCAGATGACATAAAAAAAACTGTTCACAGAAGTGATGGCAGAAAACTTCCCAAATAAGGGAAAAGAACATGACATACAGATAAGTGAGACATATAGGACTCCAACTAGCCATGATCAAAAAAGATCTACACATAGGCATACAATGGTTAAGATTCCAGAAACCCAACAAAATAATAAAATTCTACAAGCAGTTAGAGAAAAGAAACAAATCACATACAAAAGGAAAGCCCATCAGAGTCACAGCAGACTTCTCAACACAAATCCTCAAGGCAAGAAGAGTGTGTAGTGATGTATTTCAAGACCTAAAGGAAAATAGCCTCCAACCCAGATTGAGGTACCCTGCAAAACTATCTTTCAAAATGATGGAGAAATAAGATACTTTCATGACAAGGAGCACCTTAGGAACATCATGGATGTGAAGCCAGCACTCCAAAAAATTTTAAACAATATCCTAGGAAAAGACAGTGAGAATCACAACCCCAGGAAGCCCTACAGAATGAATCCACTAGGCATGACAAGAAATTAAACACAAAGGGGGGGAATCCAACAAAAA